>JAULJZ010015868.1:0-16088 GCA_032270985.1 Heliamphora pulchella | reverse complement strand
GATGACGGCGACGGCACTGGTGACTTTGTTAGATCTGTCGACAAAACCCTAATTCTCTGCAAATGTTCTACGCTCAAGAAATTCGGGGTTGATTTTTCTTACGAGCCGCGTTTCGCTTCAAATGTCAATTTATGGACTCGCTTTGCAGCAAGGAATTGCACCGAGGAGCTTCGTCTTGAACTCCACACTCCACGCGAAGAATGGGAAGAGAATGCTCGTTACGTATTGCCCCAACATTTGTATACCAATTCATCGTTCAGAGAATTGCGTTTTTCTTCGTGCAGAGTGATGCCTAAAGCGGCTGTGAATTGGAAGTCGCTAAAGAAACTGTCACTTGGATCCGTGAAGTTGAGTGAGGATGTGATTCAGAAAATATTAGTGGGTAGTCCTGTGTTGGAGATTTTGGAATTGTATTACTTTTGTGGCGTCAATCGTTTGGACGTTAGCAATGCAAATGTGAAAAAATTGATCCTGAGAGAAGTTTGGGGTTGGATGAATGAAGGAGATTTTCCGCATTGCGAGTTGGAAATTTCGATTCCTAATCTTCAGTCATTGGAGATCTTGGGAGATTTCGAGGGGACGAATTACCGGTTGGTGGATGCCACATCTTTGGTTGAAGCTACACTCAATTTTAATTTGGCAAATAGGGCAAATAACAAACTTGATGATTATGAAAGGCACCGAAATGCTTTAAAAGGACTTCTCGAGAGCCTTGTAAATGTGAAGAACATCACGCTAGGTACTTGGGCTATACAGGTTGGTCTTCCTGCTATACCTATCTTGTTCTTCTATTGAATCTAAATCTGACGCAAAATAAATTTACAGATTAAATATTCAAAATTGTTAGCCATACACACGCATTTAGTAAAATGCTGTGTACTTTTTCTTGGTACGTAGCAAAATGACCCTACCTATCCTTATGCATATCCTCAACTGCTTATTGGATCACTTCCTAGTCTTCCTTTAAAAACAAAAAACCATGGAACAGTTATATATAAGGTTTCCAGTTACATTGATCTTATATGTTGGTAGAGTGTAAACTCTTCATAGAGAAGTACACAGTTTCTCTGTGTTAAGAGTCCTTAGACTCTTTGTGCCCCGCCCCTTTCCACCGGGCTGCCCTTCGAGTCCTTAGATTGGTATTTTACGAATTGAGTTGTCAAATTATAAAGAACAATTCCACTTTGCCCTTTGAGCTTGCAATGTTTGTTGATATTTCTTAAGTTACAAGAGTACAGAATAAACCATTAGTCTATACTGTGTAGCCCAATTGGCGCGCCCATAAAGAATGGTAAGTTCTTGAAAAAAGGTCCACTCTTTGTTTTTTTGGTTGGTTTTCGCTTGTGTTAGTGGCTGAAAATGTTTCACCTGTCTCTTGTGGAATAGTTGATTTGGACCCAGATTCGATTAATCAACACATCCCAATACTTTCCATTATATAACCAACTAATATGGGTGGGACAATTATTGAGCCCAAGTCATCTGAGTTGAAAAGAAAAATCTTATAGAGCTATGACATTGTCCAAAAATCTGCTTGAGTTTTTGCCAAATGATATTTAATTGCTAAAGTTCTGGCTTCTTTATTAAAATCAACAGTACTATTAGGGGTTTAAGTAACCCAATCCTGTGAATTCAATACTTTGTTGTTACTTTGCTTCAATGTAAAGAAGGAAACTTGGTTGAAAATTGGACGAAAATGCAAATTCACACTGTTTATCTCAGAATATGCGGAATGACTTCTTCTTTTCCTGATCAGAACAAAAAGACTTTATTGAAAAAAAAAAAGTGGATAGAATTACAACAAAATTGATGGATAAGTAGTTCACCAAATAAAGGAAATAAAGACATAAGTTTCCAACAATCCTACTTATCGCACTCAGCCCTTAATAAAAAATAATGGGATGTTTATAAAAGGAGAAAAAACCAAAACCCAAAAAATAATAAATAAGATACTGAATATGATATCCACAAAATGTCTTAATCTAGAGGCTGTGAGAGTCTGTCAAACAATTTTCCTATTGGTTATATCTTGTTTCTTATCCTTTTGTGTATTGGTTTGATGGGCCAGGTACTATCAATAACGGTAGCAAAAGGTTTGCGCTCTCCACTATTAAAGTGTGAATGTTTGACACTAGATATGAAAGCGAAAGTCTGTAAATCAGAGCTCCCTGGGATAGCGAACCTGTTGGAAAGTTCACATAGCCTGGAGACATTAGTCATAACCATGTTCCCTCAGAGCAATCATGAGGTGCGTTTCTTTAGATCCCCTTTCTTTTTTTACTCTTTTGAAATTATTTCCCAAGATGTATAAAGAATGACTTCAAGAGAAACGAGTTACACTCTTATCTTTCTTTAACTCATTGGATAATTCCAATCATTTGTAGTGGTTTGTGGTCCCTAGAACTTATAGGGACACCTCATTGTAGAAAGAGATAGATGAGCTATTTCTCATTATTGGATGTGATTATGTTGAAACTACTTCCCCATCTTGTTTATGCCTCCACCTCGGAAGGAGGCATTTGAATAATTTCAATGAGATAAGAAAATATTCATTACTGAAGTTGCATTGATGCCCTTAAACTTATGTAATGTGTGTTGCAATTTGTAGCATTTCAGCTTAATCCATCCTTTATCTGCAGTACTTTTGCGACACACTCGCCAAACTTTACAATTTTGACGAAAATCACTATTGGACGTCAAAAAAGAGGTCTTTCAAATGTCTGATGCTGTATCTCAAAAAAGTTGAGTTTTCTGGTTTAAGATGGTATCAGCTTGACTACATCTTTTCTTTTGCACAATTTCTACTGAAGAATGCAAGGGTGTTGCAAAAGATGGTTATCAGCATGCATGGGGAAGTTAGTGATAATCCTAAGAAAGTTTTCCAAGCAGCTCAGAAGCTTTTAAGTTTTCCAAGATCCTCGTCGGATGCAGTAGTTATGTTTTATGCATGAAATGGACAACTCAAATAACAAGTAATTCCACTTTTTTGTGAAACACAGTGCCTTTTATGTAATAACTTAGCTGTTAATTTATTAGTTCATACTATTTCTCTTTCATATCGAGTTAATGTCAACAGCTTGAACTTTAACTATGTTATACATGAAGATTATTTAAATTTTAAAACATTTTGAAACCTCTTGCTATTCAGAAAAAAGAGTAATTTCTGTTGTTTGTGAAGAAAAAAGAGATAGTGTTTGATATTGTTAAAACTAGTAGCTTTTAAATTATAACTTATGACAAAAGTTGTGAGCGTTTGATAAATGTATTTTCTTGTAGCTGAAATAAAAAAAAAACTAGTTATAACTTATAGTAGAGTTGTGAATATTTAGAAAAAATTATAATTTATTGTTAAAATTAGTAGCGTGAAGCTAAAAACAGGCAACAAAAACTTTGCCAAACACCCCAGAGTCAGGAAGCCTGAGATTTTATTGTTTCATCTGTTAGGGTTGTATACTAAAAATTATGAATTTTATTTGGTTTTAGTATTTAATTTAATTTTAATAAAATTATTTTTTTATTTTATGAGAATCTTAATGAGTAATGAATGCAATATCATTTTTTTAATGTTATGCATGAATGTCTTTTATTTTGTACAGTATTTAATCTGGTATGTAGAATATTGCTTACACACAGAAAATCAGATTATAGGTTTTTGTAGAATATAAGTATTTGTTCACAATTTAAATGGAATTGGACAAACTATCGGTACGACTGTAGTACAGAATTTTAGTATGTCTGTCTTGCTTACGGGGAACAAATAATAGCGTCGTTTATTGTTTTGATTCTCTGTGCTAGTACACTTTGTGTGTATTGAACAAGACCACATTAGGGTAATTAATTTTATACCGACTATATAAATTAATTCACACCCTAATATTATTTTAAGTGTTTATGTTCTTAATCCCGAAAGAATTATTATTTGCGTATATTTAATATTCATTATTTTGATTTATTAGATTGTGCGATATTTTATGGGTCTATAGTCCCGGTGAGTTGAATAGCGGTATTAATTATATGGTAAATATTAATTATTGATGAAATTCACACCCTGATTGTTCGGGATTGACGATACCCCCTTAAGAAAGTTTATAAGTTTTTACTGGGTCAATCCTGCAGGTGGATTTAATTATTCGGCAGTCAAATAAGTTAACCAGAAGGGCTTAAAATTTTTTAAAGATGTCGATTAAATTAAATTATCAGTAATTAAATTTAATTGGAGTGTATTGAGAATCTTAATGTAGGGAGATGAGTTAAGTATTTAATAACAAAAGCTCAATACAATTAGGTCTTGAGATTATGGTTAAGAGTGCAGTTACAATTCTTTAGTGGTATGAACTGTAATTTAGTATTTTACGAAAATTGCAGAAACAGCTGCAAGGTTTTCATAATTATAAAAATCGCTGAAAGGTTTGCATATTTGCAGAAACCGCTGAAATGGTATATCTGGGTCACACTAGAAGTTTATGTCATAATTACTCTATTGGTCTCTGCTATAGCCTATAAATATGCGGGCAGGCTGAACCAAATTGATAAGTTGTCTTTTAAGACTAAGGTTGCTCAGGTTCTGCCGGTACCAGTTCTCGAAAGATCGTAGCCCATACTACGTTCAGAAATTGCATCGGGAATACAGTATAAGGTCTGGTCTCGTCAGAGCTTCAATTCGGAAAATCAAAATTTGTAGTTAAAGAAATGATCAAAAAAATTATTCATCTAAATTAACTGTAGTGGCACGAGTTTTATTTTGATCGTTCGACATCAAAAAGTTTTTATCTAGAGCCTGTTTCAGTAATTGTTTGTCCAGTTTTATTTTTTAAAAAATCGTATACAAATCAATAATTTTGGTAGTTTGCCTCTAACATCATTACTCTTGAGAACATGAGAAGGGAAACTGTTGTGTATGTCGCTGGAGTAATGTTTTCTATGTTGCGGCTTCAAGGACATTGTTCTAAGATTTCCTGGAGATTTCAAACTTCATTCTTCCACTTCTTAAAAGACCTGTTTGGGATAAATTTTGATTGATTTATTTTTTTGTTTATTTTTGTTTTTTTAAACTTAAGCAATTATTCCAAACGGGGTTTGAATCACACGGAATACCCCGACTCAAATTTTATGAGTCTCTTTGTTTTAATACACTGTCAAATGCCAGAGTAATGATATATGGCCTTGCGTGTTTTGAGGTAATATGGTAGGATGCATTAAATTAGGGGAGTTTATCAAAAAGTTTTTGTTCATTTGATATTGTGAGTCCTACATTTATATTACAGAACTTGGATTAACAGTTCGATGAATGAATAATTATTAGTTTCTCATTTATGAGATTAATAATATCAATCCCCATTAGTATTATTAGTACCAGGTTCCGAATCATCTTTCCTCCTTATTCAACAACCAGAAATAATTATACAATTCTTATCTCATTCTTTATCTCACTTCAACTAAATATGAATCAAATATTTCGATATAAACATGATCTCATTTATAATTTATTGATATATAAAAAAACAGGAGAGATCCTAATATTATTAATCTCTCATATCTTATTCAATTCTATTCGAAATAACAAATAAATCCTAAATGATTAGATCATATATTGAGATTATTGAGCCTCGATATTCTATATAATCTTGCAAGTTGCAACTCCCTCTATTATTTACTCTTTTAACATTTAGATTGCGGTTGAATATAAATTTATAAAATTATTTATTAAACGAAGTAAAAGGATAAAGAGCGAATGAACTAAATTTATTTGTCTATTCTTCACTGTTTTTCTTTTTCATCTTTCTTTATAGATCAAAAGTTAGTCAAACAAGTGAGACACTTCGTCATTATTGTGAGTTGCAATTATTATTTCTCTATTTTTCTCTTACTAATCTTTTTATATGAATAAAATAACTTTTTTTTAATCTTTTAATCTAAGAAAAAAGTCTATATGCATTTCAAACACCTTAACTTTTTTGAGTTAGAATTATTATAATGCCTTTAATTAAAAAAGTTAACATTCCTCACAAAAACAAAAAAAAGCTGTGCCAAAATCTCTAACACTACAACTTAAAAGCAAAAAGTAAAGATATATTATATATTTTTAGTAGAAAGCAATAAATCAAAAAAACAAAAAAACAAAAAAGAAAATACTATAAAAATTAAGGTAATTCGGTATTAGGTCCCATTTTAAGCTTCCTCTGATTGTTAGGTTCTAAAATTAGAACAACTTTCTTATAGGTCCTATTTTAAAATTATATTTCGAAAATACCCTTACTATCTTTCCAGTCTTCGCATCTCTTAGAGAAATCCTTTGATTGACTCCGAGAAATTAGCTATTTGGTTAAATTATAGAAAATGATATCAGAAAATGGTGATATACCTAATGAAACAAAAATAATATCAGAAAATAGTATACTATTTAGTTAAACCACAGAAAATGATATATTGTTTACTAGACACGAAAATATTGTATCAATTTTTGTAATTTTAGCAAATAGTGTAGTATTTTCTGTGTGTTTAAAATAATACGATATTTGGTTAAACCACAGAAAATGATACATTTAGTGTATCAGTTTTTACAACAGGGATACGTAATATATTTAGTGTATCATTTTCTATAACATACGTACGCAATATATTTAGTGTATCAATTTCTATAATTTTAGCAAATAGTATATCAATTTCGGTGTGTTTAAAACGATATGCTATTTGGTTAAACCACAGAAAATGATACATTTAGTGTATTATTTTCTGCAACAGGAGTACGTGATATATTAAGTGTATCACTTTTTGCAACAGGGGTATATAATATATTTAGTGTATCATTTTTTGCAACAAGGATACGCACAATATTTTTTCATGCATTATTTTTTGCAACTCATAATTTTAAAGGAATTAGGAATCAAAATTTGTAGAACAAAAAATTGTATACAAACAATCGCGATGCAATTAGCACGTCTTAACAAAAAATGAAAAATCAATCTTCAACGTGCAAAAATCACTAGAAATGGCTTTAACACTGTCTTTTTCCTCATGTGTATCTTTTTAATACAATTGTGTGTATATTTATGCTGTATTTTGAGGCTCTGATTGGCTCCAAATCACATTATTGTATAATAAAAAATATATAAAAATAAAAAAAATACAAATTTTAAAATAAAAAGATATGATAACGATCTTTCTATATATATCGAGTTGCTATTATTAATAACCAATGGTATATATGTCTTAAATATTTAAAAAAATTTAAAACAGGATCTAATGGAAGATTGGACTTTTGAAAAAGGACTTATCTATAAATAATATTTTAAACTGAAATTTATCTATAATTTACGCTAAAAAGGATTTCAAATATCTTAAAAGGCATGCAATTACAAACTCAAGATAACAGCTGTGAAACTCAATTTCCCTTGAAAAATGGCACTCAAATTCTTTGGAACTCTAGGAGAAAGAGGTGTTATGAAATTAAAACGGGAATTTTACTTAAAAGTTTAAAAAAATAAATTTTAATGCTCAAAGTCTATAAATAAAATTTTTAACGTGTAAGGTTTAACCGATTTAAAAAGTGTGATTTCTCTAAAAAATACCCAATAAATAGATAAATTTTATCTATTTGATATTTATCTGTTTGATATGCAAATAGATAAATTTATCTGTTTGCATATCAACACATATAATGCATAAATATGCAAATAGATAAATTTATCTATTTGTCCAAACAAATATATATATATATCGTCTTCTCGCTTTCTAAGTTCCAACAATGGCAACTGTGAACATATAATTCAAATAACAAAAAGAGTCTGGCCAAAATAGCTATCTCAAACCAAAGCACGCACAATTTCGTAAAAAAAAAAAGAGTTTAATTTAACATGAAAATCAAAATAATCCAAGTTAAAGGAAAAGGCTCGTACCCCGCTGGCTATGATCACACCAGAAACAACAGGAATGAGAGTTACATTGTTTATGCTACATTTTTTCAATTCCTTTCGATAAGTATTAATGACCCATCGAATATAGGGTCAAAAGTAATAGCTATATGGCCAAGACATAAAATGATTTATTTATAATAAAATGCCCATCAATGCTTGTAAAAAGGAATTAAGGGTTACGTATACTAAGGATGAAATGGCCATCGATATTAAGTCTTGATAAAAAGAACAAAGGGGCTTAAGTGAAAAGCCCATCGAATCTTAATTCTTTGATACCGATGTTCGAAAGAACGATTAGAAATAACATTTGTGATTGACATGTGTCACAAACTATTAATCTTCTCATGAGAACATGTATCACTACTGAAATCATTTGTTCTCAAAGGCCAAAAAATCATATTGAGTTGTGAAGCAGTTACAAGAACATGGAGGTGACAGTTATAAGATCGTGGATATTGTTCATAACTACCCACTATCAGAGTGGACCCATGACAAACTGTTTACTATTCAAGTCAGTAAGAAATGGTTCATGATGAAGACGGTTATGAAGACAATTGTAAACAGTTACAGACTGGTCCATAAAAGACTAAGCACAAACATAAGGAGGAACTTTTACACACATCGACAAACTGCTTATCTTTTATTTATGTCTTTTATATTTTGTTTTCTTGTAATTTCTTTTGCAATTTCCTTTCATAGTTGATAGGAGTAGCTTGTGATTAATCTGTAATCATTGTACTTGGTTACATTTCCTATTGAAGTAATAAAATTTCTCTATTACTGTCATTTTCGATCACCATCACTTTTTGGCAAAATCCTGAAATACTGCAAAAGGACCTTGCACGCAATCGCTTGTTCATCTCGAAGAATTTTCTCTTTTCAAAGGAGATCGAATTTGGTTTTGGTTAACAAATTTTGGCACGCCAAGTGGGACACACACTAAGTCAAAAAATAACATGGCTCAAACTCGTAAAGACAAGGCAGGGCAAGAAGGCGTAACTTCTACAGAAGTTACCAATGGAGCAAATACAGTGAATGAAATAGACCAATCGAATGGTCAAAATAGCTAGTTAAAAAGCCTGGAAAGGCTTTCTGCACAAGAGAGGCAGAAAATAATTGAAGTATTCAGCAATCCAAACATGGAGGAGCAAGAATTTGTCATGGCAATGAAGAAAGTCATTATCATCACTGAAGCACTTACATCTGCAAATTCCACATCGAATGAGGTGGCTAATGTCAGTATGTCTTTAGCAAGAGCACACATGAAAAATCAAGGACCATCGGTAGGTCCCAGTAGTGGTCATGCTCAGCAACAGGTATGTTATAATCCTGTTTATGAACCTAGAGTTTCTCAAGAATACGATTTATATTATAATCCTGTTTACGAACCCAGAAATCCTCAAGGATCAGGACCACGAGGTCATAGACCTTCGAATGTTGCCAGACCTTCAATAGGAACCAATTTGGTACCACCTGTTGTAGAATCGGTATATTCGTATCCACCAGTTGTGGTTCCATTTAGAGTTGATCAACATTTTCTGCCACAGGTCGAACAGCCCATGAACGTTAACCCACTGATGGGTCAACCGATGATTGTCAACCCTGTGATGGGTCAACAACTCATAGTTAACAGAGACCAAATTACAGAGATTGTGCAAGATCTCTACAGACTAGCCCTTCGAAGGGCTGAGAGACCCATGTTTTGAAAACCTTATCCGTATTGGGTAGATAATTTGGGTTTTTCAAAAAATTATTAAATTTCTGAGTTCACTTTTTTCTCAGGAGAAGAAAACCAATCAACTATTGAGCACATAGGTAGATTTACTTTGCAATGTGGAGACGTAGGAAATTATAATTTTCTTGAGATGAAATTATTTCCACATTCTTTAACTAAAGTTGCATTCATATGGTTTATTAATTTACTAGCCAATTCAGTCCAGAATTGGCAGAAAATGGAAGATCAATTCTATGCTCAGTTCTTCAGGACTGAACATGAAGTGACTATGGCCGACCTAGCCAATTTGAAACAACATTCGACAGAAATTGCTGAGTAGATCCTTAGTAAATTCAAAAGGATGAGGAATAGATGTCATGTTGTCTTACCAGAAACTGAATTGGTACAATTAGCTCAGAATGGCTTAGACTTCGAACTAAGAAAAAAGTTTGAAAGAATGGAATTTAAAAATTTATTTGAGCTAGTCTCGAAAGCCACTAGGTACGGAGGCTTACTAAAAGAAGAGATGCATCGAAAATCAACTTCTCTTAAGACCTATTATCAAGAGGTCGAGGGAGATGTAAAAGTAGACGTGGCACAAGTGGTTGGTATAACACCAATTGCGTGTGATATATTACAAAAGATAACAAAACCACTAAGTCTACCTTCTACACAATTAAGCAAAAGGAATCAGCCTTCGACTCTACAACAGTATTCGTTTGACTTATCTAAGGCAGATGAACTGTTTGATGAGTTTGTAAAGCAAAAGTTTATCACTTTAACGAGCGGTCATTTGATCCCACCTGAAAGAGAAAGGAAGGAAAAAGAATATTGTAAATGGTACAATTCTTTTAGACATTCTACTAATTATTGCATAACATTTCGAAATGATATACAAAATCTCACTCAAAAGGGAATGCTACAGCATGCTAAAGGAAAGGAGATCATAGAGGTTGATAGTGATCCATTTCCTGACATGCTCAATATAAACATGATTTCAGCCGACCTTGGAAAGGTCATGAGGAAGTTACCGAGCGTGATTACTCGAGAAGAGATTGCCAAGATGGACAAAGGAAAGGCGAAGATGTAAGATGCTGCAGGTTAGAAGTTCGTTTGTATTAGATGTCGAAGGGTTGTCTAAGAGGCTGAAATAGAAATAGCAAAAAAGGAGATGAAAACCTGCTTCTTAGAAGCAGTGTTGCGTTTTAACACAATGGGAGGAGGAGATTTACAGATTTATGTTGGAGCCAAGTTGATCTATGAGGGACCAGGTCCAGGAATTTTTGGTCCTTGAAAAGTTGAGATGTACAGGCCAAATGATGAGCCATTTCTGTTGAATGAGAACCCAGCAATCCCATGTTTACCAACAACTCGAGATGAAACACCATGAAAGACGGCCAATTAATTGGTCACATGATAAAGCTGCACCAGCACCAGCACCATGGCAGGGATTTCGAAGGGATATGCCTTTTAAAGATTAACAAGGAAGGCATTTTAAGGGTCTCAAAGAAGGATCGTGAGACCTCCTATCTCCCTTGTTGATTGATGGGATAGATTGAGACATCCTAAATTCTCTTCTCCAGAAGGATGGTATGTACCAGCTACTACATCTCAAAAACGCAGACTACAATGAACGTTTGCTACTAGAGCGTTGCCAGATATGCATTCGAATTACCCTAGAAGCCCACCTTCCCCTCGTCGAAATGCACCAAACATAGCATGGACAAGAGAAGGATTGAAATCAACTAAGCAAGAAGGTAGAAGCCAGTCAGATGAATAGCCTGGGGGCAAAAGTCAACAACTTCGAAGGTTGCCTTGGCAAGGACGCTAGAGAAAGTCAAGAGATTACTCATGTCAGAGGATGAGTCAAGTAAGGCATCAGACATGGAGGAAGATGCAATTAAGAACCAAGATAAAGACCAAAGCTCAAATGAAACAAATTCAGGTGATTTTGGAAAGAGGTTAGAGGCAATTCAGTTTGGGTCAGTTTTGCCGAACGTGAATTGTAATATGACACTGATTTTACCAAAGAAGTTCCAAGCAAAACCAAACCAGCTTGCTAGTCTCGACAGAGAAGTTGAAGATCATTCAAAAGTAGCAGCCAAGATAGAAAAATGTGAAGTGAAAATGCCTTTATCACATTCGCTGGAGGTTCGAAAAGATGTAATAGGGGAATCACATGTAGTGATGCAAACTCTCAAAATCGCATTGGTAAGGCATTTGAGACCTTTATACGTGACAGCAGTTGTCAATGGAAAGATGGTTGACAAGGTGCTTATAGACAATGGAGTAGTAGTTAATATACTTCCATCGAGGATGTTGAAGTTTTAAGATAAAAGAGTTGAAGATTTGATTGTCACCTGTGGCGCCGAAATTTTGGGGTTTTGAAATGACAAAAAATATGGAATTTCAAACGATATTTAGAAAATATTTTAGTACCTTGAAAGTTAAATTTTGAAAACTCCTTTTTGTTAAAAATAAAGTCGCCACTTAATTTCTAAAAAAAATTAAGAAAAATAAAAATGGCTACTAATCTTTAAAACGTTTAACTAGAGAAAAGGGTTCGGGGGTTAAGGTACGAATCGGGGAAGGTGTTAGGCATCCCGTTTGCCTAATCGTAAGGTTGTCCTCTACTAATCATCATTGATTTTTTAATAAAATTTTTTAAATGCATGCAAATAAAGAAAGTGGAGGCAAATAGGGAATATCCAAAATCAAATAAAAAAAATACATAGCATATGTATATAAAATGTCAAATAAAACAAGTAAGAAAGGAAAGTAACTAAAGGATTTATGGAGTAAACCCGCATGTGATTGATATGATTCAAAGAATAAAAATATGCTAAAAATCACTAAAATTATCTAAACATGAATTGCTAGCAAGAAATAAACTAAACTATTCTAAACATAATTTTAAAGTAACTAAAAATATATATATTATCAAAACAAATTAGGTTAGCATTAACATGATAAATATTTAATAAAAAAATACTAATTATAAAATAAAAGATGCATAAAAAAATTCTATATTAAAAAGAAAGTTTACTAACAAAGAAATTAAAAATAAGGGTGTTATGACAAAAGAGAGTTTAAAGATTTAAAGGAAAAGAAAATAAAAGAAAAAAAAATTACACTTAAAGATGAAATTTAACTTAAAAGATTTTTTATGATTTTTTAATTTAATAAAATAAAAGAAAAGAAAAATAAATAAGTACTATGAAAAAAAAATAATGCTAACATTAAAAGAAAAGAAAAAGGACAAAAGAAAAGAAAAATAAAGCTAATAATAAAAAATAAAAAAAAAATAAAACAAAATGTTAGTAAAGAAAATTACACTAATATTAAAGAAAAGAAAAAAAAATAAATGCGTATAAAAGAACATTAAACTAATGCCAAAAGAAAAGGAATATTAAATTAATATTACAAAAGAAGAAAAGAAAATGAAATAGAATGCTATTAAAAGAAAAGAAACTAAGTATAACTATTTAACTTGCAAATATAAATGTAGTATTGACAATTACAATTATATAAATATAAGTGCATTATTATAATAATTAACAACATTAACAAGTTGTAATTGTCAAAATATATTAACACTAATTGATAAATTCCTGAAAAGTAACAATGTGTTAAGTGTGAATTGTAATACAAGAAAAGTAAACAAATTAATCAAACAAAATAAAATTAGAATTATAAAATGAATTAGCTAGTTTACTCAAATTAAGCATATAAACTACAAACCAAATGAAATGCAGCGATTAAACCAATCACATAAGTAATATAAGAACGTATGTAAAGTGAAATAATTAACTAAACCCGGTCACTCTAAAGAGGTAAAAAATGGAGTTAGAAGGACCGAGAATCCAAACAAAGTACCTGGATTGCTAAAGAATCCTCGAGTCGGGGAATAGTGATGGGCAATTCAATCCTCGAGCGATGATCCAAGCTAGGGTTTTAAAATTTCGGTATCGGAGATTCGGCTCTCGGTACTTCTGTAAGGTTTCGACGTCGGGGCTCGGGATTGCTCGGCGACTTGGAAGAGCTTCTCTCTCTAAAATTCTCCCCTTCTCCTTTGAAAACGTACCAGGGGTACGGTATTTCTAGAATTCTTCAACCAATAAAATGCCGTTTTGGAACACGTCAGGATTTTTCAAGGTGGCAGTTGCCACTATGCAAGTTGGCGGTCGCCAGGTTGGAGTTGGCAGTCGCTACTTTAGGAGAGTTTCCATAAGTTTCTTATGGTGGTCGCTACTATGAAAGTTGACGGTCGCTACTTCAAGAGAGTTTCCACAAGCTTCTTATGGTGGTCGTCACTATGAAAGTTGGCGGTCGCCAGGTTGGAGTTGGCAGTCGCCGGGTATAGACATGGCGGTCGCCACAAAAAGTGGAAGCTTCTAAGAGGTTCTATTGGCTGTCGCCACAATGAACATGTTGACCCCAAGGTTCCAACATGGCGATTCAATGATGATTTCATTGGTTTGAAGGTCTTGATTATTGGGTTCAAATACCGAGCTTGGATCATTTTTCAAGGATCGTATTAAAGCACCATTCCCATTGCTTTCATCATTGGATTCACCTAAGATTAGGCGAGGTTAAATTGGGGTGTTTACACCACCGAAATTACAGTGAGTAATTTCGCTGGAGGAACTTTATCTACGCATGGTGTTATAGCATTGTCGTTAAGTATTGAAAAAAGGAAGATGACTACTACGTTTTTCATAGTAGATTCATCCTCCAATTATAACATGTTCTTAGGTCGAGATTGGATACATTCGAATGGATGTGTTCCATCCTCCCTACACCAAGCTTTGATCTTCTTGAGACAAAAAGACGGCGAAGGTCAAAAGGAAATGAAAATATGTTGGGCTGATTGAAACCCATTCAAAGCTGATGCTCACAATGTTGAAGCTCCATTATATGAAGCTGAAAGGGATTTGATGGTCGTCGAAACAGTGGGTACTTCAAGTCTGTCGGGAGAGAAAATTTTTCAAGTAGTCAAGGAAAGTTTGAAAGAAGCGAGTCGGAGTTTTCCTAAGCCTAATATTATCAAAAGGATTGCAAGAGGGTTCGATCTTATTGATGAATAATGAAATATTAAGATTCTGGGAATCAGATAATAAGTTGACAAAAGAAGAGAAGTCAGTAAAGTTAACTTACGAAAGACTTCATCTGTTGTTTCTTGAACACAAGATGGAAGGGAATTGTTCATGTAGTTGGTCAGAGCGTGTGAAGGAAGATGATTCAGAAGATGGTAAAAGACTTACGATAGAAGAACTTACTGTTGCACTTGTTAAATTAGATGATGTAAATATAGAAGTGCAGGATAAGTTAGAAGAGGTCAATTTAGGATCTAGCAAAGATCCCAGACCTATCTTTGTAAGTTCAAATTTGAGTTATGTAATGAAAAGAAAACTTGTAAGTTTGTTGAATGAATTCAAAGATTGTTTTGCATGGAACTATGATGAAATTCCCAGTTCAGATAAGAATCTTGTGAGACCATGACCCATTTTCTTTTTCGGCGTTTTTCGACGCGCGTTTCGTGTTTTCGTTATAACATGTTTTCATGCTTTTGATGCATGATTTGGGTTAGATATGCATGCGGGGCAGGTTCCCGGGGCCGTGGGATGTTGCGATGCGAATTTTGAAAAATTTTAAAAAAGATATTTTGGATACCTATAAATATCTGGAGTTAGATATTTTCAAAACTTCTCCACTAAGTTTTTTATTTTTTCTCTCCGCCTTCTCTCTAAGTTCTTGGGGGACCGGGGCTCGATTTTCAACGATCCAACAGCGGATCCTTACTATTGGCACGGTGGGTTACGCGTTCATCCAGACAAAATTCTATTTTAACGAAACTCAATTTTGCACGTGATTCAAGGCATCGAGTTTTTAATTCACCGAGGTAGGATCCTAGACTCTTATGCTGCACAAGGGTGCTACGTGTAATCGTGCGCATTTTTAACGGTTAGATTGCTGTAAATCTGAGTTTGTTTCAAGTTGAATTTTTTGATTTAAAACCATTTTTTGGCAATTTCGATGGATGGAATCGGGTGTCGGGTGTTTCTTTTGTGGTTTTGGTCTTAGGCTTGGACCTGCGGATGTCTGAGAGTGTTGGATGTGAGTTTAGAGGCTTCAATTTGAGGTTTAGAGAGCCAAACCCGTAGCTCAGAACCTGTTTTTGCCTCAGCCCAGTCGAGTGGACCGTGGGGTCAGTCGACTGGATCTTGGTTCTTGAGGTTTGGTCGACTGGACCGTGAAGGTCAGTCAATTGGACAGTGTGTTTGGGCGTTTTTGGCGTGATTCCAGTGTGTTGTTTGGGTCACCTGGAGGGTGGGTCCAGTCGACTGGACCTAGGCAGTTTTGTGTTGGTGGTTTGGTGGTTGGTTCTTGGTTTTCGATTGGGTTTTAATGGTATTCAATTGATTAGTTATGGGATTAATTAATTGAAATACTGTTGGATT
>JAULJZ010015857.1:0-16088 GCA_032270985.1 Heliamphora pulchella | reverse complement strand
GTGGCTTATAAAGCCTAGGTTGGAGATAAAGGGTTGGCCCTTTGGGTCATCCCAACTTTTGTTGGGGGAGGAGTTATAGATAAAGTTCAACTTGGTTCATTGAACTACGCGCGCCGCCGACCGACTGAGCCGGGCCAGGCCGGTTCGGGTTTGTGGTCCGTGGGTCGCGGTTGCGGGTCGGGTCAACCCTTATCTTTTTGAAAGAAATTCATTTGAATTTCTAGATTTAAATTTTTTCGAAAAAATTTAAAATTTCGGTTGCCTTCAATTCCGAACCGGTTCGTTACCGAACCGGGACGCAACTGTTCCCAATGGTTTGTGTCTATTGGGCGTCCAACCGCCAAGGGCCGAACCGGTACGATAATGGTTCGGTTCATCCGAACCGATGCTTCCATTGCCTATATAAAGGTTGTTTCATACCCGTTTGATGTATTCGATTTTCCTTCTTCGTCCTCCATTACCGAAGTTCTACCCTTCTACTGTTCTTTACTGCTGGATATTTTTTTTGTATTTCCAAGAGAGAGTTGGAACATAGTTTGAGTTCGCCGAAGAACCAAACTATTGTGCTGCACCTGGTTCTTGAAGATCGTTGTATCTTGATAGACGTTTTTTGTCAACTCGAAGCACCGTAACGAGGGTAATTTCGTCTTAAGGATATCGTGTCAAACACGAACCTCGATCTACTTTGTGTATTAGGTTTTATTATTTAATTTTGTTTTTTGTTTCTGGTTCGGTTTATTTTTTTTATTTTAAAGTTCTATTAATTTTCTGTTCATAGGATATAGATTACTGTTTCATAGAGTAAAACAGATTAATTTTGATTTTTTACCTTGTAGATTTTTTTTAACAATCTTAAAACGAAATAATATATATTTTTAATCTGTTTAACAATTTTAACAGTTTTAATTAATCTAGTTAATTAATCTGTTTAATTAATCTGTTTCATTAATCTATTTAACTAATCTGTTTAGTTTTTAACAGATTGTTTAATTAATCGGATAACAGATTAATTAATCTATTTTTATAATATGTTTTATCATCTGGTTTTATAATTGCAGTATAAAATATTTTTATAAAATAATCTGTTCTTGCAGTATCTGTATCTACAGTTTTATAATTCGTTTACTTGTTATAATATACATTTTTTAATCTATTCTTTAACAGATTGTTTAAGTTTAAATTTAACTGTAGTTTTACATTAATTGCAGTTGTTAAAAAATAAATATTATTTAAGTTTCTAATGTTTTTGTATCGGTATTTTGAAAAATGGCTTCTGAAAATAATCAAGTTACTACATCTACTGTTACCCCTACCCATGTCCCGGTTGTGCCATAAGTGATACCGGCTGTAACTACGACAGTTCCGGTGAATCACGAGAAAAAGCCAGAGAAGTTCAATGGAACTGAATTTAAAAGACAGTAACAGAAAATGTTGTTCTATCTGACTACACTCAATCTAGTTAGATTCCTACGTGAAGATGCTCCGGCATTAATTGAAGGTGAAATTGACCGATAAGCGGTTGCTGCTGTAGATGCATGGAAATATGCTGACTTTCTGTGCCAAAATTATATCCTCAATGGATTGGGCAACACACCGTACAACGTGTATAATCCAGTCAAGACGGCAAAGGAACTATAGGAATCCTTGGATCGCAAATATAAGACAGAGGATGCCGGTGCGAAGGAATTTGTCATCGGCAAATTTTTGGATTATAAGATGGTGGATTCAAAGCCTGTTGTTAGACAAGTTCAGGATCTCCAACTTATCCTGCATGATATTCATGCTGAAGGTATGTTTCTGAGCGAATCTTTTCAGGTTGCTGCAATTATTGAGAAATTACCGCATGGCTGGAAAGATTTCAAGAATTACTTGAAGCATAAGCGTAAGGAGATGAAATTGGAGGAGCTGATTGTTCGATTGAGAATAGAGGAAGACAACCGCAAGTCTGAGAGGAAGACCGGGATGGAGTCCAAGGCAAATGTTGTGGAACAAGCGCCTAAGGTCAACAACAAGAAGATAAAACACGTTGGTGACAGATGCGGGGACTTCAAGAGACTCAAATTCAAGGGCAAGTGTTACAACTGTAACAAGCCTGGGTATCGAGCAAAGGACTGTCGCAGCAAGCGCAAGAAGAATGCCCAAGTCAACGTGACCGAAGTGGATAACCTTTCTACCGGGGTAGATGACATCAGTCTTTTCGCCATTGTGTCTAAAACAAACCTTGTTGAAAATTTCAGAAAATGGTGGGTGGACACTGGAGCTACTCGCCACATTTGTTCAGACAAACAGATGTTCGCCACTTATTAGACGATAGATGGAGAACAGCTGTATATGGGGAATTCTTCTACCTCCAAGGTGAAAGGTCAGGGAAAGGTGATTCTAAAGATGACTTCGGGGAAGGAACTCACGCTCAACAACGTGCTGCATATGCTAGACATTCGCAAGAATTTAGTTTCTGGGTCTCTGTTGAGCAAAAATGGGTTTAGGCTAGTATTTGAGTCTAATAAATTTGTACTTACGAAAAATAGTGTATTTGTGGGTAAGGGGTATCAGACAGACGGTCTATTTAAATTGAATGTAATGGTTGTTGTACCAAAATTTACTATTGCTATGAATAACAAAAACGCATCTTCTTCTTATATTGTTGAGTCCTCTTTATGGTATGGTAGATTAGAACATGTTAATTATAACTCTCTGCGTAGATTAATTAATAATAATTGCTTACCTAAATTTGATATTGATCCGAATCACAAATGTGAGATTTGTGTATATGCGAAATTAGCTTAAGGCTACTTTCCACTCTGTTGAAAGGAATACAGAACCTCTAAATTTAATTCACAGTAATATTTGTGATTTTAAATCAATTCAAACAAAAGGTGGTAAAAAGTATTTTATTACTTTTATTGACGATAGCACTAGATACTGCTATATCTATTTGCTTAGAAGTAAGGACGATGCCTTGAAATATTTATGCATTACAAGAATGAAATTGAAAATCAACTTGGGAAGAAGATCAAAACTCTAAGGAGCGATAGATATGGTAAATATGAATCGATTTTTGGTAAATTCTGTTCACAGCATGGTATAATTCATCAAGCCACTGCACTTTATTCTCCACAGCAAAATGGTATTGCTGAACGGAAGAATAGAACATTAAAGGATATGATGAATGCTATGTTGATAAGTTCTGGACTACCTCAGAATTTGTGGGGGGAAGCTGTTCTTTCAGCTAATTATATTCTTAATAAGATACCCCACAAGAAAACGAATAAGACACCTTATGAATTGTGAAAAGGTCGAATGCGTACTTACAAATTCTTAAGAGTGTGGGAGTGTTTGGCAAAGGTAGCAGTGCCTACACCAAAGAGGTCAAAATTGGGACCTAAAACCGTTGACTGTGTGTTCATCGGTTATGCTAATAATAGTAGTGCTTTTCGATTTTTGATTCACAAATTTGAAATTTTAGATATGCATGTTAATACTATTATTGAGTCAAGGATTGTAGTGTTCTTTGAACACGTATTTCCTTGTAAATCTGGACAAGAAACAAATTCTATAAGCAGAACTTATGACACTGCTCAAAGTAGTGATCATGATGAAGACCAAGAAGAAGAGGATGCAGAACCTAGATGTAGCAAATGGGCTAGAATATCCAAATTTTTTGGTCCAGATTTTCTAACCTATTTGTTAGAAAATGAGCCTCAAACTTATAAGGAGGTGTTGTCCAGTACTGAAGCCCCTTTATGGAAAGAAACTGTAAACAGTGAGATTGAATCCATCCTTCAGAATCATACATGGGAACTGGTGGATCTTCCACCCGGTTGTAAACCGCTTGGATATAAATGGATATTCAAAAGAAAGATGAAGGCAGATGGATTAATAGAAAAGTACAAAGCAAGACTTGTGATCAAAGGATACAGATAAAAGGAAGGTCTTGATTACTTTGACACATATCCACCAGTTACAAGAATAACGTCTATACGTGTGCTAATTTTTATAGCTGCGTTATTTAATCTGGATATACGTCAAATGGATGTGAAGACGGCATTCTTGACTGGTGAATTGAATGAAGAGATTTACATGGAACAACCAGAAGGGTTTGTTGTTCCAGGACAAGAAAACAAAGTTTGTAAGCTCGCCAAATCTCTTTATGGTTTAAAACAAGCGCCAAAGCAATGGTATGAGAAATTTGATAACACTATGATGTCAAATGGGTTTAAGACAAACAAATTTGACAAGTGTGTCTATGTTAAAAACACAGACAAATGATATTTCATCATCTGTCTTTATGTTGATGACATGCTCATCATAAGTAGTGATGATAAAATGATCAAATCTACTAAGAAAATGTTAAACACACAGTTTGACATGAAAGACTTGGGAGTGGTAGATGTTATTTTAGGAATGACAATTTCTAAAACATTTGAAGAATATGCTTTGTCTCAATCACATTACATTGAGAAAATACTTAATAAATTCTCCAAGGATGATGACCGTCCAATGAGGACGCTGGTAGATGTAAATCTACATCTATCAAAAAATACGGGCGAAAGCATATCTCAATTAAAATATTCCAGGATTATTGGGAGTCTAATATACTTAATAAATTGCACACGACCAGATATAGCGTATGCAGTGAGTAAATTAAGTAGATACACAAATAACTCAGGGGCAGATCACTGGAAGGCGATAGTTCGGGTTCTTAGATATCTAAGATACACCCGTAACTACGAATTGTGTTACACCAGATATCCAGCTGTTCTGGAAGGCTACTGTGATGCCAATTGGATATCTGATACAAAAGACTCAAAATTCACAAGTAAATATGTCTTCACTCACGGAGGTGCAGCTGTGTCTTGGAAATCTTCCAAACAGACATTCATCGCTAGGTCAATAATGGAAGCTGAGTTCATAGCTTTAGATAAAGCTTGGGAAGGAGCAGAATGGCTATGCCATTTCTTAAAAAATATTCCAGTGTGGCCTAAACCTGTGCCAGCAATTTGCATTCATTGTGATAATCAATCTGCAATTGGAATGGCACAGAATAATTTGTACAATGGTAAGTCACGACATATAAGTCGTAGACACAATACCATTAAACAATTGCTCTCAAGTGGAATTATATCCATTGAGTACATAAGGTCAAAAGATAATATCGCGGATCTGTTAACCAAAAGTTTGACCAGAGAGCAAGTGAATTACTCATCGAGGGGAATGGGATTAAAGCCTACTACTAAAGAGACACCTTAATGGCAACCCAACCTAGCTGAATGGAGATCCCAAGATCTAGATTCAATGGGACAACCGAATTATGTGTGACTCTAGGGGAATCACTAGGGAGATTAACTCTTACCTATTTCTATGATAAAATAGTGATGTCTGCAGCGTGTTTAAGAATAAGCTATTCTTTTAATGATTCTTATACCTTGGATATCCAAGTGGGGTATGGCATGATACTCTTAATAAGAATCACCTATATGAGTGTGAACTGGGCCGGTTCTATGAGAATTTTTAAGGCCAAATCATCTGGAGCACTCATTAACGACCAGGCATGTTCAGGGCCGAAATGAACACAACTGTGAGAACCAAGCTGTGTTAGGAAGATTCTGTGTGAACTCTATTGTCTTGGCTTACACAAACGGCTGAACAGTTCAAGACATCATGTTCACTGATTTGCCAGTAAATTTGATAATTTTTCACAAGGAAATGTTCAAAACCAAAAGCTACATATCCTATGTAGAATTTTTCTTTTATCAAACTCTCTCTGTGTCAGCATCTTGCTGCATTACATTTTTCATCAAATTCCATTTCATGTGGGGGATTGTTGGAAAATTAAGTGGGTTTTAAACTTTTTTGAATATAGTTTTAGCTAACTTTGGAGCTAAATAACTTTGGATTGATTTAATTTTTTTTGATGATTCTAAAGTCTAATATGTTCATCTCCATGAGTAGTTTATCATGGTTTTTATGAGGTTCAAAATCGATAATGGGTGAATGAGAAATTGACTCCAAAAGTGAGCCTTGGAAGTTGGAAAAATAAAGGTAACTTGAAGGTGAATAGCTTTGTTCTACATCGATTGTGGATAAAAGTTTATGGTGGCTTATAAAATCTAGGTTGGAGATAAAGGGTTGGTCTTTGGGTCATCCCAATTTTTGTTAGGGGAGGAGTCCGGCCGAGCTGGGCCAGGCTGGGCTCCGGTTGCTGGTCGGGTCGGGTCAAGCCTTATCTTTTTGCGGGAAATTCATTTGAATTTCTGGATTTAAATTTTTTTCGGGGAAATTTAATATTTTGGTTGCATTCAATTTTGAACCGGTTCGTTACCGAACCGAACCAGGACGCGACTGTTTCGAATGGTTTGTGTCTGTTGGGCGTCCAACCGCCAAGGGCAGAACAGGTACGATAATGGTTCGGTTCATCCGAACCGATGCTTTCATTGCCTATATAAAGGCTACTTCATACATGTTTGATGTATTCGATTTTTCTTCTTCTTCCTCCTCCATTACCGAAGTTCTGCCCTTCTACTGTTCTTCACTCCTGCATATTTTTTCTGTATTTTCACGAGAGTTGGAACATAGTTTGAGTTCGCCGAAGAACCGAACTGTTGTGCTGCACCTGGTTCTTGAAGATCGTTGTATCCTGGGAGACGTTTGCTGTCAACTCGAAGCACCGTAGCGAAGACAATTTCGTCTTAAAGACATCATGTCAAACACGAGCCTTAATCTACTTTGTGTATCAGGTTTTATTATTTAATTTTGTTTTTTGTTTCTGGTTCGGTTTATTTTTTTTAAAATTTTAAAGTTCTATTAATTTTTTGTTCATAAGATAAAGATTACTGTTTCATAGAGTAAAATAGATTAATTTTGGTATTTCACCCTGTAGATTTTTTTTAACAATTGGGCCAATGATTCACTTGGGTCATTAAAAATGATATCAGAGCCAACCATAATTCCTATGTAGGGTTTTGCGAAGGAGTGGATAGAGGAATAGAGTTCTTAAGATAGCTTGTGCATACTAATGAGCTGTTATGTATCCGCTAATTAGTTGTTATCCATATCTCAACTTGAAAAAGAACATGAGCCACGCCACAAAAATGTTTCGTCTTTGAGTGAGGGTTATTGTGTTACCATATCCCACATCGATGGGATATAGAAACTTAACTTGGTATATAAAGAAATTTAATTATTGGCTATTACTAATAACTTGAGGTTAATCTTTTGGACCGCATTGTTATGCTCTTGATTCAAGTTATTAGATCAGTGGTTTACTTGAGTTGTTATTAGTACTTTTATTATTTTTTGAATTTTTTTATTCTGACTCAAAAAACAAAAACCTTTTTGTGAGGCACGAAATAAAATTATTTGGAACATTTGTTTCTTTTATTTTAATTTAAAATCAATGGCTTTTAAAATGTTAGATTGGACATCTAAGTCTTTAGTTTGAACTTACAATTAGATTGGTCCCATTTGTTTTAAGCTATTAAATTCTAATTTCACCATTCAGGTTAATTATAGAGGATAAATATAAGGACCTAGGTCTTAAAAAGCATAAACTTTACTTGATTGGCCTCAGCCCTCAGTGCAAGGTCCTGCTGCCCCTAAGGCATATCGGGACCTGCTATGAGGGCATTTTAAGTTATAATTTAAATTTTATAATTTGATTAAAATTGTTTATTATTTTATATTTGATGAGTAATTAATTTATATAAAAAATTAGGTCAATCCGACATTGGTATGCATATGATCGGTGCACATTTAACTTACATTTTATTTTTAAAATCTTATAAATTAGTTATTTTATTTGAAAACAAATATGATTCAATCATATGAATAACAATGTCTAATTAATCTAATTATTTTACACATATTAAGTATTTATCAAATATAAAATAATAAACGATTCCAATCAAATTATAAAATTTAAATTAAAATTCAAAATAACCTCACAACAGTCCTGCTGTGCCCCTCTCCCTCCTGCGGCTACAAAAACTCATTGTTAAATAACTGCTAATTATATCTTCGATCAGGGAGTCCAAAGCTGCAATTCGAGCCACCGCAAAGCACGCACAGTGATACGGACTTCATCAAGTAAGTCAAAGTGGTGGTATCCTTTCACCCATTTTGAGTTTGTTAAACATGTAATGCATGTTTTTGTATAGTATTTAAAACTAAGTTATTTTAATAAACAATGGAAGCAGTGAAACTTTTTTCAAATGTGATAGATACCCCTAACTTATTTGGAAGAATTGAATGAAAGGATCAGGCCGGGTAAATCTTTAGGCAGCCTAATAATTTGCTTAGGTCATCCTAAAAGTAGAGACCTTTATTTTGTAAATTTGAAAAATTATATTACAGAGAAAAAAAAAAATTAGAGTGAGAAATAACTTGCCTTATATTACAAAAAAAATTAAAATTAAAATAAAAATAATTTTTTATTGATTCCAAACGGGGCCTAAAGCTCTGACCATTGATTCAATTTCAATTTTATAATATATTAAATATATGTATATATATTAAACTTTGTATTTTGATATTCTTAAATTAAGTACCAGTATACAATACTTCTACTCTATCTTTCATATTTTTTATTTAAAAGTTTTTCATCTCTAATGTTCTTTGTAATTAATTTCTACGGGAATTTAAAAAAAATACTGCTCTCCGAAAAGACGTAACGTGAAATTTGATTGACAAAAACAGGTCGCCATTCACTCACAGGAAAGGTCTGAATGGGAAGCCTCACGCGGAACTGTCATTGCCGGACACAGACATATCATTTGTGAGCTCTGGGAGAAGAAGCGTGGAAAGAATGTTCCCTTCATTCTACGAGAGCTTTGAAACGAGTCGGTCCCCACCTCGGCTTTCCAACTGCTCGGAGTTAGACGCCAACCGTAGCTTCGTCGAGTCACTCCATCTTGAACGCAAATCAATCGAAACAGTTGCCACACCTGAGTTCTCGCAGGTCTCCAACGACAGCGACAAATCAGTTTCGTCAGCCACAATGGTAAGCCCACGCGCTCCATTTAGGCTATGTTTGGAGTTCAGGATTTAGGTACCGGATTGGACAAATAGTTATTCCAACTATATTTTTATTCCATGTTTATTTATTATGTTTGGCTTAGTGCTTTTTTTTTTTTTTGAAAATTTTTTGCTTAAACTTTTTAAAAAACTCACTTGTTTAGCGTTCTATTATAATCAATTAATTTTTTTCACATCTTTTTACGTTTGCCTTTTTACATAAAAGTCAAAAAACCAAAAAATCTTAAGAAAAAACTAGGCCAAATATACTCTAAGTTTGTCCGTATTGAATTCCATGGCCATGACTGGAGTGTTGGATTAAAAGATTGAATTAAACTATTAGTCCAATGAACTATTTAATCTTATGTTTGTTTAACAAAATAATAGTTGAACTAATTATCATGTATAACTTCTAATTCCATGAATTGAAGGATAACTAATCTCATGAAAGAGGTGGGATAAATAGTTCAGAAATTACAAGTTCATGAGACTAAACATAAAATTACCTATTTACTTTCAAACATCAAGCTCAAATTGGAAGCCCTAACCATTTTCCTCTCATGCTCAACTAATTATATTATTCTAACTTAATTTATCTTTTTCTATATTTTTAGTGTTTTAGTTGAAATCATTTAGTTTTTCATTTGATCTAATTAAGGGAAATCAAAGAAATAAAAAAGAAAATAATATATATATATATATAATTTCTATTAAAAACATAAATAAGCAAATTAAAAAAAAATAAAAATAATCATTATGTGAAACTGGACCTTAATAGATAGGCAATAATGAAGTTATTTTCACTGCTTAGGCTGAAAACAAAATTAAGAATATTTTACAAAAAATGAATGCCAAATTATTTATATGCATATTTTTGTTATCAAATTGTTTATCTTATGCAATCTTTATAAAAACAAATAAATGACTGAATTAAGTTCTATACAATAAGTAGTTATCCCATAAAATAAACAAATAAAATATTGGATTAAAGTTGGGACATTTAGTATGAGAAATTTGGTATTCCAAGACTACTAGTCTTTAGACATTTAATCAATTCTAATTCAGTCCAACACTCCAAACATAGTCCATTTCTCATATAGGAGGGATAATCAGTGTTTAGGGGAGGGTGGAATATTTAGTCTAGATAAGAATAGGTAAGGGATTATGGATTGAATTAAGTTGTCACTAGTAAGTATTTATTTCATAAAGTAAATAAACACAAGATGGGCTAAATTAGAGATGTCTAATCTAGAGTATTTGGTATCCCAGGATAGTTAGTTTTATGATTGCTAATCCATGTTAATGTAGTCTTGAACTCCAAACATGGCCTTAGCTCATCTTTGATGATGAGCAGCATAGAATTGAATAGGGTAAAATGAATAAGTAGTACATATGTCTAACATGTTTGTTTTTTTTAATTATCATTAGAAGGTAATAAGATTATATATAGTATGGTATTATCTATATCATATTTGATTAAAGTTGAATAAAATAAGAGAAAGAGTTAAAAAATTAATTTTGACCATTAATAAGGAAAGAAGATAATCCGAAAGAAGAGACAAATAATTTCACGGGAAGGGGTAGGTTAAATAATTCCATTAATACTAGACTATTAATCCCCTAAATGGTAGATTAACAATCCAATCGACTGAATTAAATATGACTTGCAATCTAAGGAGATAAATTATGAAAATGTAGATTCCAAATAGTTTTTAGTCAAGTCTAATCTCTCTTAATCATCAAAACAAACACGGTTAATGGATAAATAATCTATTTTTATTCACGACTAAATTAGTCTAAGGCCCACTTTGGAATGTCTAAATAACTTGGCTTTTAAAGGGTTTTTCGTTCTTTTAAAAGAGTGGAAAAAAAATGCATTGATTGTTTAAAATAATTTTTTAAAATAGTTTTTAATATTTTTTTTAAGTGTTTAATACGCCTTTACTTTTTATTTTTAAGTTGTAGTGTTTAAGATACTGACACGGATTTTTTTTGTTTGTTTTAAGAGTATAATTGACTTTTTAATTGACGTTATCATAGTTATTTCATTCAAAAAAAAGTTACAGTGGTTGGGATGTTTATATGTTCGTTTCTAGAAAAAATAGATTGAAAAAAAAAATAAGGGGAATTTTTTAAATATGACAAACACACTAACCCAAAATGTAGAATTTTATGAAGAAAAAAAAAACATTTTTGCAGATGCCAAATAAGGGCTAAATCAAGGTTTCACTTATGGAAATTTTATCGCAACCAGGACAAATTTGAAATTTGAATGCGCATAAACCTGATAAACTCAATATGTGACTAGTTTCAGGGATTAATAAGGGGAGCACTCTTACAAGAAGTATTAACACAATTGTGAAAAGTTCCTTTTTAGATGTAAAGTTTGGTCTACAAATCATCATTCCATTTTTTGTTTTTTTTTGTTTTTTGTGTTGTGTTTTTAAGGGAAAGGTTTATTTCGATTGAACATTGGTTGTTTTGTAAATTAGCTTAAACAACTTTTTTGAAATTACTTGACTGGATAAAATGTTAATTTTTTTTCTTTAATTTGGAAATTATTACACTTTATATAATTAATTATTATAATTATATATAAGTGATATTTATAGTAAATAAGTTACCATGGTGCTAGGGACACCATCAAGCCGCACCGCCTGGTGCACTGCATGCGAGTTGGCATCTGTTTGGAAATTACAAACTCTCCATTAATTTGGTTTTGATTGATAAATTGCGATTTTTTATTATTATTTTTTTACTTTAGACTCATTCTAATGGAAAAAAAATAAAAAAGTAAAAAATTTAAAAATAATAAATTTTACTAAAACGATAAGAGTTTAAAAAATATAATAATTTGATCAAATGTTAACAAAATTTTTATTAAATATAAAAAAAAGTCAATAAATCTTGATTTGGCATATTTAAAAAGTTAGTTTTTTTTTTTTTAAAGTTGGTTTTTAAGTTAGACTATTTGGTATCTCTATAAAATTTATTATTTTATTTTTTTGAGCAAAAAAGTCTATACACATTTTAGATGCTCTGATTTATTTTTTGAAATGAAATGAAATAACTATTGACGATTTTTATACAATATTTCGTGTTTTTGGATTGTTCAACCAAACTATAAATCACCTGTAACAATACTTTATTAGATAAGTATTCAAAATATGGCAACATTGACGGGTTTAAATAGTTTCTCTTCATAGCATATTAAATACAAAATAAGCTCAGAAGCTCAATTCATATGGTACAAGAATTGTCAATAGTTATTTCATTTCATATCAAAAAATAAATTAGAGTGTATAGACTTTTTGCTAAAAAAAAAAATAGTAGGCTTTATAGAGATATCAAATAGTCTTAACTTAAAAACTAACTTTACAAAAAAAAAGTTAACTTTTTATAGATGCCAAATCGGAGTTTATTAACTTTATTTATAGGAAAATTTAAAGATTAGTTATTTTTTTAAACCTCATAAATGATTAAGTCTCACAACTTTTATTTTAAGAGATTTAATCCTATCAAATTTAGAATAATTATATTATGTCTAATTTGTTCTATTTAAAAATTAATCATTCTCATTTTGGACAAGTAGGAAAATCCAAGTGATATATTTATCAAGCCATCAAAATTGTTGGGAATGAGAAGTGATACATTTTCAATTAACTAATATCTCAGTTTTATAAATTGATAAATATATTACTTATTGCATGAGACTAAAATTATAAAAAAAAAATTGCTACAGTACTAAAACACTATTATCAATTGATAATAAGATTTATACTAAAATTTCTCTTATTTATATTTAATAAAAAAATTTGTCAATATTTGATCAAATTATTATATTTTTTAGACTCTTGTCATTTTTAGTAAAATTTATTATTTTTAAATTTTTTACTTTTTTTTTTCATTAGGATGAGTCTAAAATAAAAAAATTAACAAAAAATCACAATTTATCAATCAAAACCAAAGTAATGGAGGGTTCCTAATTTCCAAACAAACGCAAGACCAAGAGGCATGCGGTGCACCAGGCGGTGTAGCTTGGCAACGTACATAGCTTTGTTGAATAAGTTATCAAGTAGTGATATTATTGTTTTTTAGAATTGAATAAAAGTTTAAATATGGTATGAAATTAATATTTTGATTTAACTTTTTAGTTTTTTTTATATGTTTAGCTTTTTTTAAAGTTTACCAAACAAGCTATGTTTGCTTTTTAGCTTTTTGGCAAAAAAAAGCCAAAAGGCCAAGTTGCCTGTCACGGGCTTATACAATGACCAGATCGCTGAAGTACTGCTATGGATATATATCTATTATGAAACTGTGTTACTGATCTCAGTGACACCAGTTCTCACTTACATCTCCAATTTTTTTCTGATCTAACGAATATTGATATGCATCTCTGCAATGACAATGTGTATACTAAAATGGAGTTGCATAGATGCTGCTAGATATGGAAACAATGAAGTGTAGCCTATAATGGTTGTGTATTAAACTTACAGGAAGATGTCGAAACAGAAATGAAGAGGCTAAAGCTGGAGCTCCGGCAAACAATGGAAATGTACAGCACAGCCTGCAAAGAAGCACTCAATGCGAAACAGAAAGTACTAGAAATCACATTTGTCTTTGACACATTGTGCTTGGCAACATCATCTAAGACGTATCTGATGTGCATTGTAGGCAAAAGAGCTTCAGCACTGGAAAATGGAAGAAGAACAGAGGTTAGAAGAGGCGAGACTGGCTGAGGAAGTGGCATTGGCAATCGTAGAAAGGGAAAAAGCAAAGTCCAAGGCAGCCATTGAGACTGCTGAGGCAGCTCAGAGGATTGCAGAAATAGAAGCAAAAAAGAGAATAAATGCCGAATTGAAAGCACTCAAAGAGTCGGAAGAGAAGAATAGCGTGCTAAATAAATTGGCACAATCAGATCTCAGATACAGGAAGTACACAATCGAGGAGATAGAAACTGCAACACATTTCTTCTCAGAATCTCGTAAAATTGGAGAAGGAGGCTATGGGCCAGTATATAAGTGCTATCTTGATCACACAGCAGTTGCCGTTAAGGTTCTTCGTCCAGATGCAGCACAAGGAAGATCCCAGTTTCTGCAAGAGGTATGCTATTTAAAACTTTGCATTCCTTTTTGTCAATAATTGTTCTAACATAAGTATCGGTATATGTCATTGTTTTCTTGTATGACTAATGCTGATATGGATCACAGGTTGAAGTATTGAGCTGTATAAGGCATCCTAACATGGTTCTCCTCTTGGGAGCCTGCCCAGAGTATGGGTGCCTGGTTTATGAGTATATGTCTAATGGAAGCTTGGAAGACTGTCTGTTCAGACGAGGGAACACTCCACCACTCTCTTGGCAGCAGAGGTTCCAAATTGCAGCTGAAATTGGCACTGGCCTACTTTTCCTCCACCAGACCAAACCTGAGCCACTAGTCCACCGTGACCTAAAACCCGGCAATATATTACTTGACCGCAACTATGTCAGCAAGATTAGTGATGTTGGTTTGGCTAGGCTCGTCCCTCCATCTGTTGCAGACAATGTCACCCAGTATCGAATGACGTCGACTGCCGGAACTTTCTGCTATATTGATCCTGAATATCAACAAACAGGGATGCTCGGCGTAAAATCCGACATATACTCCCTGGGGATCATGTTTCTACAGATACTAACAGCCAAACCACCAATGGGTTTGACTCATCATGTCGAACGGGCCATTGAAAAGGGAGCTTTTGCTGAGATGCTGGATCCATCAGTGCCTAACTGGCCTATTGAACAGGCCTTGACATTTGCCAAGATTTCACTCCAGTGTGCAGAACTAAGACGAAAAGACAGACCAGATCTCGGGAAGGTTGTCATGCCAGAACTTGAAAAACTGAGAGCATATGCTGAAGAGAGCATGATGTCTGATGGCAATATACGCTCACCGAACCATAGCCAAGTTTCCATGAATCAAGTAAGTAGAGACTGCAGGAGTTCACACTTCGAAACTTTTATATAATTGCCAAACACTCTAAACTGTAGATTCCCCATATTATCAAACAGAAATGAACTTGTGCAAAAGAATGGACCAATTGTTATTAAGTTCTGTTTAGCGGTAACAGCAATCTCCAGTTGCTTACCAGTACAAAGTATCAAAAATCCAAATTAAATAGTCCACATAGATCTCCAGTTCAAAAGGTAAAAGCAATTCAGGCCACAATCAAATTTATTAAACTTTTGTAAGCCCAGGAATAATAAAAGAAAATAGGTCCTATTTCCATCCATCTGGTCATTTGGCCGCCATATATGATGGGAATTTGGAGGTCTACTGGGCAGGCAGTTCTGCTTTGGCAATTACCATAGAGGTGCTACATTTTCTAGCCCATTAGAAATCCAATGCCAAAACAACAGAACTCATAGGGGCATAACGAATTGATGTGGACATATATTTCATTCTTCTATTTTGGAAAGCATTTGTGAGCACATGAATCCTTTTGTGTCATAAGATAGAAGTGAAACACTAGGAAGATAATCAACAAAAATATTATGAATATTGTTACTTCTTAAGTTTTCAATTGATATTGCAGACAAATAGGATGAAAAATGTTCCAAAAACTTTTTGAAGCCAAAAAGAAAGTGCGAATTCTTTTCAATGCTTATGAAAGACAATAGTGGAAATAGTTAATTTCCTGGGGACACTGAAGACCCGCCGGTGTATGCACAGAATTCCAGTACATCATCAGAATTATGCTACTCAGAAATTGTTGTGAGGCATAACAAACTTCACCCCGATTTTTTTTTTTTTGAAGGACGAGTTGAGTTACCCTACAACTGCACAGTCTGGGTATGATAGTTCCAGAAGCCGCTTGAGTTCCAGGAGCCGCTTGAGCATGGGTGCTTGACATAACACGTATGGACACTGATGGAGAAACAGTTTGTACAACCAAGGTAATACATAAGGCAACAAAAAAGCTACTTAGGTTTTTTATTTGTATTTGTTCAGCTAATGTTTGTGCAAGCTTCTTCCTTTCTAGTCTGCACAGACAAAAACAAAAAGAAATAAAAAGGATTTCCCCAGGTTAAGTCCTCCCCC
>JAULJZ010015846.1:0-11414 GCA_032270985.1 Heliamphora pulchella | reverse complement strand
CCCCCCCCCCCCCCCCCCCCCCCCACCCTGTAAAGGAAACCTTATTTTTCTCTTTATTTATCATCATAAAAAAAGAAGCGATTGCTTGCCTAACAAGATTTCAACCCGTTTTGATGATAACAAACCAAAATTTCTAATTGTGCAAATTGAGTGTGTTTATAGGAATTTAACGCAGTAAGCACAATTGAGAACGCAAAATGGAAGTCATGAAGCATGAAGAACGAATTCAAATGGCTATGATCCATGGAGCACTTGAAAACCAAGAGAAATGACTTGAAGAAATTATCTAAGTGTAATGCACTAGTACCTATGTAAGTTCACATACCATTGGTTCTGTTTGTGAAAGCTCATTGGTGACCTTGGTTGGACCATAGGTGCTTAATATTTCATGAAAAGTCATTTTCAAAGTATAAAATGTGTTTAAAAATGTTTCAAAAGAAATTCGGCAAAAAATATACGAAAAGTGTGTAAAGAAAATTGACATACCTTCACTATTTTAGTCATAACTTTTTGTACAAGATGAATTCTGCTATGTGGCTAGAATCATTGGAAAGTAGACTTTCGAAGCTTTCATTTGAACATAAAAATGGCCCTATTTGGAATTCAGAGGAAGGAGTTATGCTCATTTAAAGTCGGGACAACAAAGCAATCGAGTTTCACAAGCAAGCAAGCACCATTATACTATCAAATATAAGCAAGCACTCTCCCATTGAAGCTCTCTTTGTACTTACAATTCTTGAATTTATTTATCATATATTTCTTGATTTCTTTGAAAGAGTCTCTTACCCATTAGAATACTCCTTGAGCTTTCACATATATATCTTTTGGAGTGAACATTAGTGAACTTTCATCTTGTATAAATCTACTCATTTGAAGGAGTGATTGCATTGTACATCCAATTTGGATTCTACTTTTTGTATTGCAAAATTCGAGTTTGAATCTTGTGCTTGAGAAGGGAATTTCTCAAGAGATGTATCTCCACTTATTGAACGAGTGAGCATCTCAGCCAATTGAAGGAGAAATTGTATTAACTTGAGAAGGAGACACTCTCAAAAGAGGCTACTACGCCTATTGAAGAAGAGAGGCTTCTCCGCCTACTTAAGAAGGGACTAGTAGAATCCTCATAGTGGTGTGATTGAGGCAAGGACGTGGCTGAAGTGTCGAACCTTGTAAATCTCGGTGTCATATCTCTCTAACTCTATCTCTTTAATTTCGGCACTTTAAATTCCATATCTACTTGAAATTGTGTGTTAGAGAATGCTTGAGATTGCTTGTGGATGTTTGGGATTGCATGATTTAAATTGCCAAACTTGGCATAAATTTTTAATATCCCAATTTACCCCCTATTGAGATTGCACCAACGTTTCAAGAACTGTCAATAAAAGCTCGGCTGGGGGCAAGGAGAGCAGCATACCACTCCAGCACGTCTCCAGAACTGCCAAAGCAGCGGATAGATCGACCAGCCTACAAAAGAAAAAGAAGAAGATCATATGACATAATAAAAGCAGTAAAATCAAATAGAATGCAAAAGGTATGAAGAAAGAGAACTAACCAAATTCGAGTCATATGCGAAGTGTTGTCTAGGTCCTAGGTTCGTGAAACGATCCCTAAGTTTTCTAAAGCCCTGATGCGCCAAGAAAACCCTGTTCAAAATCCTAGTCATATCCAAAGCATTGTTTAGAAATTCCTAAGTCCAAATGGCGTTTTAGATCTTTGAAGCCCCAGTGAGCTAGGCACCCTAAACCCTGGTGCGCTAGATAAACCATATTTCAAATCGTAGTCATTTGCGAAGCGTTGTCTAGGTCCTAGGTTAGTGAGACGATCCCTAGATTCTCTAAAACCCTAGAGCGCTAGGCAAACTCCATTCAAAATCTTAGTCATATGCGAAGCATTGTCTAGGTGTTCCTAAGTGCAGGCGGTGTCTTAGGTCTATCAAACCCTAGTGAGCTAGGCACCCTAAGCCCTAGTGTGCCAGTCAAACCCTGTTTCAAATGCTAGTCATATGTGAAATATTGTCTAGGTTCTAGGTTCATGAGATAATCCCTAGGTTTTCTAAAGCCCTGGTGCGCCAAGCAAATCCCGTTCAAAATTCTAGTCATATGCGAAGTATTGTCTAGGTATTCTTAAGTCCAGACGGCGTCTTAGGTCTATCAAGTCATAGTGAGCTAGGCACTCTAAGCCTTGGTGCACCAGGCAAACCCTATTCCAAACCCTAGTCATATGCGAAGTATTGTCTAGGTCCTAGGTTCGTGAGACGATCCCTAGGTTTATTTTAAGCCTCGTTTCATGGACACTTATGTTTTAAATCCTAGTAATTAGTTATTTTGTCAAAAAACTTTAGTTGCTCAGGTGTTCTGATAGATCCATAGTTCGATGTCCAGGTTTGTCCTTTTAATGTTAATGGTGTGGGTGAGTTACATTTATGTCCATTGTAAGTCATGTTTATCATCAAGGTTTATTAAATTGATTATGTTATTGCATTTTAATTAGGGCAATTTGTTATGAGTTCTTCAATAACATACATCATATCACAAGTAATAGAGGATCCTAGACATGTATCTACGTCCAGATATAAAGTTACAAAACATGCTTCAACATTATGAATTGAGAAAGAAGAAAAGAGGACTTACCGCATGATTATGACAGGAGAGGTGGTCGTGTGGCTTGCGGAGAAAAAGGTCGGGAGCGACATTAGCAACTAAAGGCTCATATCTCCTCATCCCACCGGGCCTCAGACGGTGAGGAATTGGAGCATAATGAAGAGGGTCAAAGGGAGCTAGAATGCCCTCGCCAGCATGGGGGTCTAGGAAACCCGCTATCTCAGCCTCGACAACTGCCTGATCTGCTGCTGTTCACACTATCGTTGCTGCTCATGCCGCTTTATCTTGATCCTCACGTGCCTGGAGTAAGGACCACTCAGCTTCAGTCACTAAGATGTCCATTGCCCCCATAGCAGTGGAAGGATGAGGAGCAGAAATCCCACCAGCGGGAATGCTAGAACTGGCTCTCCTAATAGTGCCAAGGAAAGTACTATTGAAAGTAGAAGGTCCTCACTGTGCCCTGAAGATATCATCACAATGATCGTGGCCTGCCATGTGGAGGAAATAGCTGAAAAGATGAGGAAATACCAAAGAAGTTTTGGAGTCCTTGAGAGAGTTCGAGAGAGAGTAGAAGGGTAGAGAGAGCGAGTGTGCAAGTGAGATAGCCTCGCGCAATTTGGGGAGCCTTTATGCCTCATGAAGGTTGCGGTTACAGCATTCAATGTTTGCGATCACAAGGTTAGTGATCCGTTTCCTCGCGGCTACAAGGAAGGTTCAAAAAGATGTTGGCGACTACAACCTGCAGCAACGATCACATCGCGACCTAGAGCCTCGAACCATGCGACCGCAAGGTTCTTTTGCTGCGGGTGCGCGTGTTTTGTAATGATTACATTTTGGGGCTTGTGTTTGCACTCAAAGATTTGTTTGGTTGTTTGTTTTGGGTTTTAAAGATAATTTTAAAATCTTGACTCAACCTATTAATTTGTGGTTCTCTCCCGATGAGAATAATTTTAAAGTCTTGACTCGACTTTTTAATTATTTTTATCCCATGTTCGTCCTGAATTTTTAGGTCTTGACTCGATCTACTAATTTGTGATTTTTCCTCGATAAATTTAATTTTAAAGTCTTAACTCGACTTTTTAATTATTTTTATCTCGTGTTCATTATGAATTTTTAGGTTTTGACTCGACCTACTAATTTTGGATTTTTTCTCGATAAATTTCATTTTAAAGTCCTAACATGACTTTTTAATTATTTTTATCCCGTGTTCGTCTTTATTTTTTAGGTCTTGACTTGACCTATTAATTTGTGATTCTCTCCCGATGAGAATAATTTTAAAGTGTTGACTAGACTTTTTAATTATTTTTATCCCGTGTTCGTCCCGAATTTTTAGGTCTTGACTCGACCTACTAATTTGTGATTTTTTTTTGATAAATCTAATTTTAAAGCCTTGACTCGACTTTTTAATTATTTTTATCTTGTGTTCGTCCCAATTTTTAGGTCTTGACTCGACCTATTAATTTGTGGTTCTCTCTCGATGAGAATAATTTTAAAGTCTTAACTCGACTTTTTAATTATTTTTATCCTGTTCTCGTCCCAAGTTTTTAGGTCTTGACTCGACCTATTAATTTGTGGTTCTATCTCGATGAGAATAATTTTAAAGTCTTAACTCAAATTTTTAATTATTTTTAACCCGTTTTCGTCTCGAATTTTTAGATCTTAACTCGAATTATTAATTTATGATTCTCTCCTGATAAATTTAATTTTAAAGTCTTGACTCGACTTTTTAATTATTTTTATCCTGTTCTTGTCCTGAATTTTTAGGTCTTCACTCGACCTACTAATTCGTAATTTTCTCTCAATAAAAATAGTTTTAAAGTCTTGACTCGACTTTTTAATTATTTTTATCCTGTTTTCGTTCTGAATTTTTAAATCTTCACTCGACCTATTAATTTGTGATGCTTTCTCAGTTAAGATAATTTCTAAGATTTTAACTCGATCATTTTGATTATTTTATCCCCAACCGAGTTATTAGATCTTAACTCGATCATGAAATTGTTGTTTGTGTGTGCGTAAGCAGCTCGATGGAAGTTTGGGCATGACCACCATCATATGAATGCTTGTGTATTTGTATTCTAAGATTGGTGGCTCGATCAAATGGATGTTGTCTCTAGGTCTTTGACATAACTCGCATTACGCGTTGCTGCGCAAGTTGTGTCAAAAAGGGGCAACTGTAGACACCTCAATTTGACCCCACCAAATCCTAGTTGTTCACTGACCCAAGTAATTCACCTGCAACCGTTAAACCTTACGACCGTTGTGTTGATTGTTGTGACCGCAATGTGAATCTCTTGGAAATCCTAAACTTTGTTATGGTCGCAAGCTTGATCCTCACAGTTGCAACCTTCGAAGGTGGCAACTGTAACTTTTTTGAGCCTAGTCTGAGCTTTAAACGTGGTAACACCTCATTAGTTAGCATGTTCTATATAAATGTACCTTTGATACTATTTTAGGGACACTTTTTGCTGACGTTGATATATTGCTGCTTTATTGAGGACTAATTTTGACGTCGATACGCTGCCATTCCATAAAGTATAATTAAAGTACATTGATACTCTACTGGATTACCGACTCATACCACCGCCCGCTCTATTGCCCGAGTACTGGAGTGGAACCATTTTCTAAGGGCCGGACAAACGAGCATTGATTGTCACACCCTATGACTTGAGGACACACCCGGGTTATTGCAATTCAGGTATTACATTGGATTCTAGGCACTTCCCTCTCCACATCTTCTACCCCTGTGGAGAGGTCGGGTTAATTTTTGTATTTCAATTGATGATTTGCATGACTATGCTTTAATTTGTTGTCATTTGGTTAGATTGCTTCTAATTACATCGTTAGTATGCTTAAATTTAAAATGTTAGAATCAAATTATTCATGTTGTAATTGCAATAATCATAATCATTTGGTTATATTTCTTTTAATTACAATACTAGCATGCTTAATTCTAGGATTTTAGTTTATATAGAAATTTTCATGCTTTAGTTATAGTTTTGATTAGGATAAGTCATAATGACTTTCTGTAATCCTGCTTCATATTAGACCTTACACATTATATGCTCGCATCTTACACACTATCCATTAGAATTTAGCAATACAGTACCTACAAACCATGTGGTCGCAACAATCAATGTTGCGGTCGTGACATTCTGGCACTGACATCCTCACGGCCGCAACAATCAATGTTGTGCCCGTGTATTTTTTCTCCTTTTTCCTTATGACCGCAACATTTATATGTTACGGTTGCAAGCTTTGCTTATTCCCAGTATCTTAGTTTTGTTCCAGTATCCTAATTTTTTGTTACAGTCTTATGAATGACGTTTAGTATGCTATTTTCAGTGTCTAACAGCATGGTAGAGGTTCAAAACTCTTAGAATTGCTTTATTCTAGTTTAGAATCTTGTTATGCTTACTTAGTGTTATGATTAGAGATAATTATTTTTGATTTATCGATAGCATCTCTTAATCGTCGCATGCGATTCATGCCATGTATCCTTTAGTTAGAATTTGTATGTGTCACGTCCCAAACTTCGAGTCACATGAAACACCCACAACTACCATACATACAACCCAGCCGAGAATACACTCTCAAAATAAACGATACATGCATTGTATATATAAACGTCCAACGGCTTACAAAACATAAGGCTCTAACACCAAAAGCTTATACTACACGGTTCCAACACCGGAAAATATGTTAGAACATATACATGTAAAAGAAAGAACAAAAAGGAATACTAAAGCTCTTCCACCTCTTCAGTACCTCCAGATCAACCAGCGTGACTGATACCTAAAAATATTTTATCCTACACCGTGAGCCAAGGCTCAGCAGAACTAAACAAACATGCAATATAAACAAAACATACTAGGAAATCAAAGTGCAATTTTTGACTCTCTTTCAAGCCATTAAAATAGTTTTAGATCACGACACACCAAAGCCAAAAAAAAAATTTCACATGCAATGGGAAAGCGAGGATAAAAACCATGTTGAACTCACAAGAGCCCCAAAAACGATTCTCGTATTTCGAATCCCGTAGGCCGTTGATACATTTTGCATTTACAAAAGTTTGGTCTATTCGTCCCGATATGCAGTTCATGCAATACATGACCATGTGCCTCGTCAGGACCTCGTTTCAGCTGACAAAGCGCACACACACCTGCTTTGTCAGGACCTCGTTTCAGCCAACAGACAGTAGACACACGAATGCCTCGTCAGGAACTTGTTTCAGCCGACAGAGCGCATCTACTCACACCCACACACGCACCCATGCATCATCAACCAGGATTAACATTTACTGGACCACAAACTTATCTATCCCATTCCATACATATATGCAAACCTAAACTAGGATTTAAAGCATATAATCATGTATCAACACGACGTTCCACAAATAACGTCACATGCCTATAAAACTCTAGGTTTTAAGGCATAAATCACATTACACATAATGATATCAAATCCATGTAATTCACTTACATAATCCATACATAAATAAAGAAGAGTTATAAATGTACAAAGTCTGTTATAAATGCACCTACCCATATATAACTTCATATCATGATGCCACCTGCCATATAACCCGACATCCACTCAAACGATTCCCAACTGACATAGCACGCTGCCACAATCCCGCTCGAGTGCATAACCACCGCTCGAGCGGTCCCCTACCGACATACATCTCTGCCACTCCACCGCTCGAGCGCTCAACCATTGCTCGAGCGGTCACCAACTGACCCAACACTCTGCCACCAACTCGCTGGAGCGCACAATCACCACTCGAGCGGTCAACGCTGGGAGAAAACCCCAAACCAAGAAACAAAACCAAACCTCCACACGCAATGATGAACTAACCACCACACGACCAACCGAACCCCAAAAGGAATCCACAGGTATTTGAATCAACTAATTTCCATAAATTAAACAATTGAATACCACAGAACGCCAATCGAAAACCAAAACCCAACCACCAATACACTAACACCCAACACAAACCCACGACGTCTACAAGAACACCACAACGCCCCACAGAACATGAAATTAGGTCAAAAGGGCCAACAAGGAAGAAAAACAACATTTTCCCAATCATTCGGCCAAAAACGGGTGAAAAACGGTTTGAAAATCTTGACACACCTTCACTATTTTGATCATAACTTTTTCTAAAAAAAGAATTTTAAGGTGAGAGAGGTGTCATTAGAAAGTGGACTTTTGGGGGTTCAATTTGAGTACAAGAACGACCAAATTTGGAGTTTGAACGAGGGAGATAATATCAAAACAAATGGCCCTGTGCAGCCAATCCGCTCGAGCGGACATCGGGCGCTCGAGCGAGCTTCCATCAGAGAAAAACCTAAATTTTGCTGTTCTTGGTGTTCTAAGCCTCCAAACTCCCCAACACCCACTATGATGCTTCAAAACACACTTAAACTTACCGATTCGCATATATATAATACTCACGGACATACACAAGCCCCAAACACCTAAAATCACTGAACGAAAAACCTCAAAACCCGATAACATCCACCGAAATCAACACAAAACCCCTTTTGAAACCAAAATCCCATTTTCTTGAAATAAAGTCAAATCAACAGCAATATAATCGTTAAAAACACACACGATTACACGTAACACCCTTATAAGACATGAGAGTCTAAGATCCTACCTCGGTAAGTTAAAAACTCAACGTCTCGAACCACGTGCAAAATCGAGCTTCGTTGGAATCAAAATCTGACCAGATGGTTGCGTAGCCCTCAATGCCTATACCAAGAATCTGCAGTTTGATCGTCGAAAATTGAGCCCCGGGTACCCAAGAACTTAGAGAGAAGCCAGAGAGAAAAAGGAGAAAATTTAGGAGTTAAGTTTTAGAAATTATTTTTATGAAAATATCTAACTCCAGATATTTATAGGCCTTCAAAATATCTTTTTTTGAAAATTTTTGATATTCACACTGTAACACCCTACGGCCTTGAGAACTTGCTTCACATGCATCACTACTCTCGAACATGCATCAAAAGCATTAAAACATGCTCAAACGAAAACACGTAACCCGCGTTCGAAAATGCAGAAAAAAGAAAACGGGTCAGGGTCTCACAACTCTGCCCCCCTTAAAGGAATTTTGCCCCGAAAATTCAACTCAAGGTCAAAAGAAAACAAACCGTCAATCATAATCGACACGGCTCACGAGATGGTCATTCAAACCATTCCTAGGATATAGTCAAACAAGGTCAGGCATCCTAAACAATGGTCAACTATCTCAAAGACACGGGATCTATAACTCACCCTAACCTCACAACCTCCTCAACCGCCATCTCAACATAGCACACCATCTACGGAATCTGTCATCAACTTTCAACAGATGCAAAGAAGAAGTTGCCCCAAGGCATACATACTCAGAAAGTATCTCTTCTCGCTGAAGGCATATCAGCATCATCTGGCACGACCGGTGCTCTCGAAGAACTAGGAGCGTCAAGGACATATACTCGGCCCCGTGTCAACCAGGGCAGCCCACCTGGAATCTTGGAGGTTTGAACTACAGGATGCTGCTGCTAATCCAGCACAAACAAACCCTCTGATGTACCAACCATACTCGGTGCTCTCCCTCTCTATGGGCAGATCCTGCGAATGTGTCCCAGCTGACGACACTCATAACAAACCGACGGTCCTCTCTTCTGTGGCTGCTACCTCGGCTGCGGGCACTCTGGTAAACGATGCCCTAGCTGTCCACACCGATAACATGTAACCTCTCCCTACAGCTGAGTTGGTACTGGACCCCGGAACCGCTTTTGCTGAGGGCAATCCCTCATACGAGGCCTAGGCTGCCTGCACCGATAGCAAATCAACTTCCTATGCTCTAGCCTCCCTGAAGAAGCGACCACCGGTACTGATACAGGAAACTACTGCTGATGTAATTTCCCAGGATATGAACTCGGACCAGTCAACCTCTGGCGTTTGTCTCCATACCCCTGAAATTGAACACCTCCACCATCCTGCTGGATCCTACTCTCTCCCCTAACAACCTCAACTAGCTGACCGATGGCACCCACCATTGCACGCAGCAACTCTATAGTCTCACATAGTCCACGAGAGCATTTGCAACCCCAGCATCAGAGATAGCCACATCCCCTTGGCCACCACGGCCACGGCGTCGACCATGGCCTCGCCCTCGTCTCGCAGACATCACAGCTATACAAAAAAGACAGAACATGAGATGCAACACATAGCATTAAACCGTAAAGCATGCTAACACAAAAGCACATAGGTTCATGCTAAACAAACCCCACATACCGAGGAGAACCAACAAGAATGAAACGTTAATCTGGACAACCTACTTAGAGTCTTTGCTAGAAATCACATCAGCTAAACGCGTTTCTAACTTGGCTCTCAAGTTTGTTAATCCAAACACCCAAAGGCAGGACTAATCAATCCCACAGTTTAACTCCCATTCTCACATATACACATCTTTCACATAGGTAACATGCTAACACGTTCATGCTACCAAGCATCTAAACACATGCAGTCAAGCACACGTAATCAATCTCACACGGTCCTACATCCTCTTCCCACAGCTCTTAGGTATTCGAGCCCAGAGCTCTGATACCAATCTATCACGTCCCAAACTTCGGGTCACGTGAAACACCCACAACTACCATATATACAACCCAGCCGAGAATACACGCTCAAAATAAACGATACATGCATTGTATATATAAACGCCAAATGGCTTACAAATCATAAGGCTCCAATGCCAAAAGCTTATACTACACGGTTCTAACACCGAAAAACATGTTACAACATAAACATGTAACAGAAAGAATAAAAAGGAAGGCTAAAGCTCTTCCACCTCTTCAGCACCTCTAGATCAATCAACGTGATCGGTACCTGAAAATATTTTATCCCACACTGTGAGCCAAGGCTCAGCAGAAATTAGACAAACATGCAATATAAACAAAACATGCTAGGAAATCAAAGTGCAATTTTTGACTCTCTTTCAAGCCATTAAAACAGTTTGAAAACAGTTTTAGATCACGAATCACCAGAGCCAGAAAACAATTTTCACATGCAATGGGAAAGTGAGGATAAAAACCATGTTGGACTCACAAGAGCCCCAAAAATGATTTTTGTATTTCGACTCTTGTGGCTTTGGGATTTAGGGGTTAAAAATGAGAGAATTCAAAGATATTTTGAAAAATATTTTAAACACCTTGAAAACCAAATTTTAAAAACCTATTTTGTTGAAAATGAGTCGCCACTTAGTTTTTGAGAAAAATTAAGAAAAACAAAAATGACTACTGATCTTGAAAATGTTAACCAGAGAAAAAGGGTTTGGGGGTTAAGGTATTAATCGGGGAAGGTGTTAGGCACCCCGTTCGCCCAACCGTAAGGTTGGCCTCTACTAATTATCATTGGTTATTTAATAAAATTTCTCAAATGTATGCAATTAAAGAAAATAGAGGCAAAGAGGGAACATCCAAAATCAAATATAAAAAATACATAACTTATGTACATATCATTCCAAAACAAATAAGTGTCAATAGAAAAAATTCTAAATCCTATAACATGCAATTTCTATCTAACGGATACATAAAATACATACCCACATGCAATATTATTTAAACAACCTAAACTAGCATGCTTTAATTAAAAGAACAAACATGATAAGTTGCTAAAATTATCTAACTTGGATTGCATAAAAATGAACTACACAATTTTGACATAAAGTAATCAAACCCTAAACTAATACGTACAATATGCATATTATTGAATTATCTAAAAGTATGTACAAATCTTATGTTAAAGACTAACCAAAATAATAAAATC
>JAULJZ010015835.1:0-16088 GCA_032270985.1 Heliamphora pulchella | reverse complement strand
AGAAAGCACTGACGGCCTCCCATGGTACTTTGACATTAAGAACTTCATAGAGAAAGGAGAATATCCCAAGTTTGCCAACAAAAAGGATAAAAGGGCAATACGATGACTATCTGCGTAGTTTGTCATTTGTGGTGGTAGACTGTACAAACGAGGACATTTTGGGATCAACAAGCTGTGTGTAAACACTGAAGATGGCCAAGAGCTGATGAAAGAGATACATGCTGGAGTCTGTAGGCCGTACACGAGTGGTAATATGTTAGCAAACAAGATCTTACGACAAGGATACTTTTGGATGACAATGGTGATGAATTTTATACAGTTTGTGCGGAGGTGTCATAAGTGTCAGATTCACGCAAACCTCATGCACGTTTTCCCGTCTCAGCTGTACAACCTAACGTCACCATGGCCATTTTTAGTATGTGGCATCGATGTGATTAGCAGAGTAACACCGAAGGCATCTAATGGACACGAGTTTATCTTTGTGGCCATTGACAATTTTCCAAGTGGGTAGAAGCTGCTTCCTACTCGGTGTTGAGAGCCTCCCATGTTGATAAATTCGTCAAGCAAAATATCATTTGTCGATACGGAGTTCCCCACGAGGTCATCTCGGATAATGGCTCACATTTCCAAGGGAAAGTCTTAGATCTTTTCGAAGAATACCAGATAGTGGCTCGTAAGTCCTTGCCATATCGACCACAAACCAATGGAGCAGTCGAAGCAGCGAACAAGAATATTAAGAAAATTCTACAAAAGACAATCAACTCACACAAAGATTGGCCGAAACATCTACCATTTGCACTCTGGGGATACCGAATGTCAATTCGAACTTCAACTGGGACTGCGCCGTACTCTTTAGTGTACGGCATGGAAGCTGTGCTTCCCATTGAGGTGGGAATCCCCTCACTGAGGGTAGTGGCCGAAGCCAGTATTTCAGAAGCAGAATGGCAGAGGAACCGAATGGAGGAGTTGCTTTTGTTTGATGAAAGAAGGCTGCAAGCTCTATTTCATGTACAAGGTTACCAAAGGAGGATAGCTCTAGCGTTCAATAAGAAGTTCAAGACTTAGGACCTCAGAGAAGGGGATTTGGTCCTCAAGGAAATCAGAGCTTCTATCTTTGACCCAAGGGGTAAGTTTAAATGCAACTGGTCTGGACCGTTTCTCATCAAATCCATCATGACCGGTGGTGCAGTCATTATCATGGATCTGGACGACAATATATTCTCCACCCCAGTAAACCTCGACCAGCTTAAAAAGTACTATCCCTGAGGTAGAAATAAAGATAAAATAAAAGTTCACTGAGTTGAAAATCGAAAAGGCGGCTCAAAAAAAAGTTAGAGCAGCCCGCAAGGCCAATAACCTGAAAGGGTGACCTTGGTAAAAGTCAGTGCACTACAAAAGGAGAGTGTTATTACCCGAGTGAAAACTGAGCCCGAACTACGTTAAGGCCTGATTCCATCTTTTTGGGATACGTAGGCAACTTCTTTTAAAGAAGTCCAGCCACATTCTTTGTCTATAACCATTTTGAATTTAAGTAAGACTAATGCAAATAATTTCTAAATTTTGATAATAAAGTCATTAAAATTTTGGATAAATTTAAACCATCTTAGACATAAAGTGGGAGTATGTCATTACTTTGAATCACAAAGTTTTCTAAATAAAAGAAAGGGCACGCAAGTCCCAAACTCTACAAACAAAATAATGAAAAACTATGAAATTTTCGAAACAAAGCAAGAGACCTCAAGTTCTCCTTCTTTTTGCTGCTTGTTTTTCTTCTTCTTTGTCTTTCTTTTCCCTATCTTGTGTCAGCCAAGTCTTTTATTTGGCAGAAAGATCGGAACATTGCAATTCCTACAGCTCCATACGTGAACGGGAAGGCCAGGCATCCCAATATTGTGCCAGAAAAGGAGCCCGCAATGCAGAAGAAAACAAACGGCCTCAAAAATTAGGAAAGATGACCTGATTCCGACCGAACTGCCGCATGATCCTATAAGGGTAGTAAAAAGCAGTCTGATGCAGGCCAATCAACAGAACGCCAGGGTGATCCATAGTGGTCAGAGTCATAGCAGGAATTTGCAACCAAGAGCACTGCCAGGTAATATCAGGATCGGTCAGAGAAAAAAAGTATCGTCGCTAAGATGCCTCAGTATCACATATCTGATAACGGGGACGGTAAAGGAAAGTAGCGGCATTGTGTTTATCAGTAGGAGCCTTCTGTACAAGGTTCACCTTCTCCATCAGCCAGATCTATAGCAAGAGTTAAAATAGTAAGAGAAAGGCTTTGCAGTATAACAGAGGACTTGATACAGAGGAAGATGTTAGCTCACCTAGAGAAGTAAAGGGCTGCCAGCAAAGGTTGTGGTCTCGCTACGATGAATAGGGTCTAAACCCAATAGTGTCTTAGCAAGAATAAGGGGCACAAAGTTTTTTCCTGTCAACATTTGGCCAGTAATGTCAACCAGGGCACAACTAACCTGCCCATTAGGAGTAATAAGGAGATACTAGGCAAAGAGGCAGAAGCAAAGCGCATAATGATGCCGTAGCTGAAAGTTTAGAACGCTGAGGTCACCAGTAGGATGAAACCTCTCAATAAGCTACGGGATGTCAAGGCAGTCGCCCGAGGTCAAAAGAGAAGCCTCCATCCTGGATAGGCCACAAAATTGCATCACCTACTGCCGAACTAAGAGGAAGGGAGTAGGAACGACAACAAAACTTCGTGGAGCCAAGTCTAAAATGGCAGTAAACTCCTCCACAGTGGGGCAGAGTTCTTCGAGTCCAAATCGAAAGACATGGGACTGTGGATCCCATAGTTGAACGGCGGCCTTCAACAATGGTTCGTCTATCTCCACGGTCATAAGATGAAACAAGGAGTTGATCCCAAAAGAAGCAAAGTTCAGACGTTCAATGTGGGAGAATGCCTCAATCCAAGAAGAAACTGGGGTAGCCATCTAAGTGTAAGAAGCAAAAAAGGGGAGTCTTCAGGGCCGTATTTATAAAGCAGAAAAGGCGGGAAACCAAAAATTTAGCAAAAGGCACATCCATTGTGGCGGCCGCCACCTTGAAGTTGGCGACCACAAACTTGAAAAAGCACAGTACAATGACATCATTATTTTGACCAGGCGGCCGCCATGTTGTAAGTGGCGACCGCCATGTTTAAAGTGGCAACCGCCATGTTTATTGTAGCGGCCGCCATGTTTGAATATGGCGGGTGTATTCAGTTTACAGTTACTACGGCTTGTGTAAAATGTTAACATTCGTATGCTACATACAAAACAGGTCGGGCAGTAAATAAAGAATCACACAGTAGATGGGTATCAAGTAAAAAAAATGGCACTGAGGCCCAAGAGATGCATAAAAAGTAATATCATGTAAAATTTGGCACCCAAGCCCAATAAAGTGTAAGCTGGGGCACGCAAACCCATGGATCAAATAAAAGTATAAAAATGTGTCAAGATGGGGCACACAGGCCCGTCAAAAACAAGTACGTCAAAAAATAAACTGGGAAAGGGAAGCGCTCTCTCAAGCGTGCCTCGGGCGAACTCGACGGGAGGAAGGGCCGGCTTTGTCTGAGCTGACGTCATCGAAGAGTCGCTCGATAATATCATCACCATCATCACTACCGGAGGAAGAGGATATGGCTCTGGAATGGCTCCTGGCGGATGAGACGGATCCTCTCGATCGGGCCCTAGAAGAAGAAGCGCGAGACCCACGGCCTCGAGCAGGGGTTGGAACTGAGGCAGGACCCGGAGCCCGTGGAGGTACTATACTAGCGGCTGGGACTGGAGGTTGTGAGAAGAAAAATAGGAACCAAAATAAAGTACAAAAAAAGTGTAGAAAGAATAAACAAAGTTGAGAGGACACTTACTATAGTTGCTGGAGTGAATGAAATGCCGGCTGCTCGGACAGTGGCGTCAAGCTGACGGATCAGTGCTCTCTGACCAGTAAGGACCAGCAACAGATGATCCAGCCATGTCTGATTAACCTGCAAAAATAGGTTAGGCTATTTAAATTAACAAACAAAGGAAGTAGGAAAATAGATAAAAAGAAAAGGACCGAGACATACCTGACTGAGCTTAGCCCTAAACTCAGGCACCGGTGGAACAGGAACCGGTAGAGGGAAGGGGTAGCCATATACTACCGTCTAGATCTCCCATGGGATCTCTGGACCCCTCATCCCTCCACCAGCAGCAGCATCATCAACAGTAGCAGCAGCTCTAGCAGCTCCAGCAGCAGCAGCATCTCCAGCAGCAGCACCGGCATTTGCTACCTCCGGTGCTGGTCCTCTCCTCCTACCGCCAGGTCCAGCCGAGCCAGGACCTAGGGGACCCATCAGATGAGCCCGGGCGCAGGCTGCGTAATCCCCCTCAGCTACCAATAGCTCTAAGACCGGGGTCCCCACTGTCTCCAGCAGCAAGTCGACATGGCCTATGTGATCTGTCCAACGCATGCAGGCTGGAGGAACCACTGGTATGCGAAAATGATCCAAGCTGAGCAACTGGCGGACCACCGAGTCTCTTAGATAATACTCCCTACCGAATGACCCTCCAGTAGGATCTGTCTCGGAGCAGTGTCGCGGCTGCGCATTAGATCTACACCGGCCCGGTCCTTCACTCCCCTCCAGACTTCCCAGTGGACCCGCAGGTACAGTACAGTGCAATAAATAGTAAACAGCAAATGATCAGTACGTAGTATGGTAATCAGTATACAGTACAGTGTAGTGAACAGGAACAGTGATCAGTATATAGTGCAGTGAACAGTCGTGAACAGGATGAGATACGGTAAAAATAGTAAAATGATACTTGGTCGGGGGTTAGTCGGTTCAATGTGACCCGAAAGTGGTCAGTATCCTTCCCTCCGGCTTTCTTCCCCTTTAGGCCACGGGACCACCGGGCTGCTCGGGCAATGACCAGAGGGCTATTGCGGAGTTCGCCGGGACATAAAGCCCAAGGAACTCGTAAGTCCACGGCTGCAATAAAGAATGCGACAATCAGTAAATAATGGATAACAGGAGAATGGAAATAAATGGAAGAATACAAAAACTAAATCATACCTCCCAAACCCTCCAGTATCCCCCAATGCTAAGCTCCTGAGGGAACCGGGTCAGTGTCCGCATAAATCCGTAAAGGGTGGCCAGAGCAGCTCCTCCCCAGTCGAATGAGGCAACCTGGTCTAAACCAGCAAGGGCGCCAAGCTAATGCAGATGAATGGTATTCTCCTTGTTCGAAAACAAGTAGGTACCAAACATATACATCAAAAAGCCCCAGGCGACCAACTCGAAGTGGCGGGGCTCAAAGTAGTGAAAGTGGTGGAAACGCTCGAAAAACCAAGTATACCGAACCCGGTCTCTGTCCATCTGAGTGGGAATGGCTCCAAGAAAATACAGCAGCGCATCAGTAGAGCGGCCGATGGTCGAATCGAACGGAATAGGCGCTCATCCAACCCGTATACCGGTGATCAGTGCGAAGTCGAGAGGCATCAGGGTAGCCTCAAAGGTGGTAAAATGGAAGGTATTGGTGGTATCCCACCACCGCTCAGCCAAGGCCGTCAGCCAGCCCCAGTCATTACTCGTCCTACCCAGTAGGGGTATGAATCAAGCAAAGCTAGAGGCATCAATAATGACCCGGCTAGAAGCAGGGAGGGCGTCATACCACTCCAATACCTCTCCAGAGGCAGAACCTTCAAAACCTCTAACATAGCGGCCAGCCTAAGAAAAAGAAAACAAGCAAAAATATATTAAAAAAACAGATCAAACAAAGCAAAGTGCAGAAAATGTCTAAAAGCTAACCCTAGGTTCGTGTGTAAGTGACGACCCTTCGTTCTTTTAAAAGCCCTACAAAAAGACTAGGCACCCTAACCCTAGGTTCGTGAGTAAGTGACGACCCTTCGGTTCTTTCAAAAGCCCTAGAAAAAGATTAGGCACCTTAACCCTAGGTTCGTGTGTATGTGATGACCTTTCGGTTCTCTCAAGCCCTGATAAATCAGGAATGTTTGCCAAACCCTAGGTTCGTGTGTATGTGACGACCCTTAGATTCTCTCTAGCCTTGATAAATCAAGCAAATCCTCCTACCTTCGGTTCGTGTGTAAGTGACGACCTTTCTTTCTTTTAAAAGCCTTAGAAAAAGACTAGGCACCCAAACCCTAGGTTCGTGTGTATGTGATGACCCTTCGGTTCTCTCAAGCCCTGATAAATCAGGCAAGTTTCCCAAACCCTAGGTTAGTGTGTATGTGACGACCCTTCGTTCTCTCAAGCCCTGATAAATCAAGCAAATCCTCCTACCTTAGGTTCGTGTGTAAGTGATGACCCTTCATTCTTTCAGAAACCTTAGAAAAAGACTAGGCACCCTAACTCTAGGTTCGTGTGTATTTGACAACCCTTCGGTTCTCTCAAGCCCTAATAAATCAGGTAAATCCTCCTACCTTAGGTTCGTGTATAAGTGACGACCTTTCATTCTTTCAGAAGCCCTAGAAAAAGACTAGGCATCCTAACTCTAGGTTTGTGTATAAGTGACGACCCTTCGTTCTTTCAGAAGCCCTAGAAAAAGACTAGGCACCCTAACTCTAGGTTCGTGTGTATGTAACGACCATTCGGTTCTCTCAAACCCTAATAAATCAGGCAAATTCCCTAAACCCTAAGTTCGTGTTTATGTGATGACCCTCCGGTTCTGTCAAACAAAATCAGGCAAATTCCCTAAACCCTAGGTTCGTATTTATGTGATGACCCTCCGGTTCTGTCAAACCCTAGAAAAGGACTAGGAACCTTGAGCCCTGGTACGTCAGGCAGATCTCTATCTTTTATTTTAAAGTAAAAATAAAAAAAAATTTAAAAAAAGTAAAGAAAATCTTCCCCTTTAATGTTGGTATTTTGCCTATTTTGTCCCAATTTTCTTCAGTTTCTAAAATTTTTATAAGAATTATCTCAAATTTGTTTCTCATTATCTAGGATTTTCTTAAAATTTCTAAAATTATCTCAAAATTGTTGTTCAATTTCTATAATTTTCTAAAAAATTTTCAATTTTCTAGGATTTTTTAAAATATTTTAGGATTTTCTAAGATTTTTCTAGAATCCTTTTAAAAATTTGCCCCAAGTTTCTACAAATTTCCTTGATTTTCTAAAATTTTTCTAAAAAAAAAATTTAACATTTTCCTAAAGCTTCTCCAAATTTTCTAAAATTTCTTTTAGTTTATTTCAAAAAAATAATAATAATAATAAAATAAAACTAAAACAAAATAAAATTTCTAGGATTTTCTAAAACTTCTTCTAAAATTTTTTAAAGGTTTTTCAAAATTTTCTAAATGTTTTTCAAAATTTTCTAAAAGTTTTCTAAAATTTTCCTAAGGTTTTCTAAAAAATTCCTAACATTTTTCAATATTTTTAGAATTTTCTAAAATTTCCTCCTAGGATTTTTTAAAATTTTCCTAAGATTTTCTAAAGTTTTCTTCCCTAAAATGTTTCTATGATTTTTGGAAAATTGTCTAAAAAGTTCTGACCAAAATTCGTTTTTGATAAAAATTACCCTTTTTAGTTGTTATATCGCAAAAATCAAAACAAAAATTTTTTTTTTCCTTAAATTTTATGCTAAAATACTTGCCTCTTTTATTTTTTGTTTAAGATCCTAGTGTTCCTACCATTTTAATCTCCATTGCAAAGATCCCTAAACTAAGACATCGATTTCACACCATCATCAAGATAAAACACCATTCATCACCATTCATCATCATATCAAAATACATCATCATCATCATCATATGGGGGATCTTAGGCATGCGTCTACGTTTGATAAATCATGCTTTGGTATTAAAAACAGTAAGGATAGGGTACCTACCGAGGATCGCTGATGAGAGATCGGTGATCAGGCTCCCGGAGAAGAACGTCAACAGCGACCGCGTCAGCAGGAGGCTCGTAGTGTCTCATCCTGCGGTATACAATGCGGTGAGGAACCAGATCATAGGTGTGTGGGTCAAAAGGTGTAGGATCACCCTCTCCAGCATCTGGATCCAGAAAATCAGCCATCTCAGCCTCTGCAGCAGCATCTGCAGCCGCCTGTGCCTCAGCGGCTGCCTAGGCCTCCTCCTCGGCTGTCTGACGAGAGGCACGCTCTTCCTCAAGAAGAAGAGCATCCATTGCAGCGTTCGGCTGCGTAGTAGTGACCTCGCTGGCAGGGAGACTGGTGGTTGTATTCCTGAGTGTCCCCATGGAGGAACTCTCAGCAGCCGCGGGACCCCGTCGTTCCCCTAAGTCGTCATCTCCCTCACTCTGGCCCGCCATGAAAAGGAACGGGATCACAAATAGGAGAGTGAACATCGTGAGAGAGGTAAGAGGTAAGAAAGAGTGAGGAAAAGGAGTTTAAAAGCTTGGAAGAACAAGAGAGAGCAAGAGAGAGTTTGGGAGCGCCTAGAAGCTAGAGAAAGAGTGAGGAATGAAGAATGAGGCAGTTCGCGCATCTTAAAGGACTGGACACGAGTCTCAAGTTGGCGTCCGCCATATCTCATGTTGGCGACTGCCATGTTTCCCAAATGTCACAAGGCGACCACCATGTTTTAAGTGTTTTCACCCGGCGGCCGCCATGTCAAAGGGATTTCACCTTGGCGACCGCCAGATTGTCAAACGTCACGTCGCTTCCGTTTTGGCGACCGCCATGTCTGGTTGTCATTATTGCGTTTAGGGACTGTTTTGGGTGGTTTGCTATGATTTTGCTTTTAGTTGTAGATGTTTTACTAACAAAAATATTTTTCAAATAAATAAATAAATAAATTATATATATATATATATATATAATAAAATAAAAAAAACTAAAATAAAAAAATATACATAAATAATTTTGTTTTCTTATGGTGTGTTTTGTGCATATTGAGTTTATATGTGTTATTTTGTAAATATAATAATAATTTTAAAAAAAAACTTTTTCTTCCCTTCAAAACTTTTATTTCTCTAAATTCTTTATTTTGTGTTTATCTTGCTCCCGATAAATTTAATTTTAAGTCATAATTAGGCTTTTAATTATTATTATTTTTTTATCTCATACCTTGTTCCGAATTTTTATGTCTTAACTCAACCATTAATTTATGATTTTTATTCCGATAAATTTAATTTTAAGCCATAACTAGACTTTTGATTATTTTTATCTCACATCTTATTCTGAATTTTTAGGTCTTAACTCGACCTATTAATTCGTGCTTCATTTTTTGGTAAATTTAATTTTAAACCATAATTAGGCTTTTAATTATTTTTATCCCGTACCTCGTCCCGAATTTTTAGATCTTAACTCGACCTATTAATTCGTGGTTCATTTTTCGATAAATTTAATTTTAAGCCGTAACTAGGCTTTTAATTATTTTTATCCCGTACCTCGTCCCGAATTTTTTGGTCTTAACTCGACCTATTAATTCGTGGTTCATTTTTCGATAAATTTAATTTTAAGCTGTAACTAGACTTTTAATTATTTTTTATCTCATACCTCGTTCCGAATTTTTAGGTCTTAACTCGACCTATTAATCCGTGATTTTCATTCTGATAAATTTAATTTTAAACCGTCACTAGGCTTTTAATTATTTTATCTCATACCTTGTTTCAAATTTTTGGGTCTTAACTTGACCGATCAATTCATAATTGCTTTTCTGGTTAAAATAATTTTTTGGATCTTAACTCGATCCTTTTAATTACTTTTCCCAACCGAGTTCTTAGATCTTAACTTGATCTTTAATTTGTTTGCACTTCCTTCAGATCTTAACAAGATCTTTAGGATTTATTTGATTATACCAGCATCTGCATCATGTTAACATCTATATCGTGCTACATTTTGTATCATATTTTGCATCTTTGCATTTTGCCCTAGGAACTACGTTTTGGTCTAATCCCTACCTAAAGGGATACGTAGGAAACTCAATGAAAGTTCAAGTACGACCAACATCATATGTATGCTTGTGTGTTTGTGGCATAAGATTGATGGTTCGATCAAATAGCTATTGTCACTGGATCTTTGATATAACTTGTATCACGTGTTGCTATAGGAGTCATATCAAAGAGGGACAATTGTAGACACCCCAATTTGACCTCACTCAATCTTAGGTGGATCCGATGATAAAAACAGGTGAAACAAGTGCTTCAATTCAATCCTTGAGAAGTGATCCAAGCTCGGAATTTGAACCTTAACCATCAAAAACCTTCAAAACCAATAACTTGTTGTCCAAGCAATTCCCAAACCTGGTGACCGCCAACTCCATTGTAGCGACCGCCAATAAAACCTTGTGGAATCTTTTCCAACATGGTGACCGCCAACCTCAATATGGCGACCGCCAACTAACATTATGGCGGCCGCCAACTCCAAATGGCCTGACGTGTCCCCAAAATGTGGCAGCATCTCATTGGCCAAAGAACTCTATAAATACCGTACCCCTGGTACATTTTGAGGACAGAATTTGAGTGTGAGATTTTGAGAGTGAAGCTCTGCCGAGACGCTAAGCAATTCCGAGCCCCGACGCCGAAACCCTGTCAAAATACCAAGTCTCGAACATCTTACATTGAAGTCTTACTTGGATCACCACCCGAGGTTCAACTAATTGAAGCACATTCATTGAAGCACTTCTTTCATTTGTGTAGTTAATTTTATTCTTTTCTGTTCGATTCCTTTCATTTGGTTCAGTTTTTTTTTGTTTTGTTTAGTCTCTTTTAATTAATTGTTTAGTTTACGCATTGCACACATAACACATTGCTACCTTTTTATTATTTTCATTAAATAGTGCAAATATGTCTTAAGAATTACAACTAATTAATATTGTTAATTGTTATAATAGTGCACTTACATGCATATGGATGTAGTTACCAATACTACATTCATAATTGACAATTAAAATAGTATAGTTCATTTTATTTTTCTTTTTATATTCCATTGTTCTCTTTCTCTTTCAATATAGTTTAATTTCATTTGTTAGTATTAGTCTAATTTTTTAATATTCATTTTTCTTTTTTTTATCATTAGTTAATGTTCTTTCATTAGTCTTTGTTTTTTTTTTACTTTCTTTTTTTTCTAATAGTGTAATTTTCTTTTATAGTATTTACATGTCTTCTTTCTTTTTTCTTTCTTTGATGTAGCTTTGATTTCACTTTTAATACCTTATTTTATTTTCTTTTAGACTAATGTTTCGTTTATTATTTATTTCTTTTAATTTTCTTTCAATAAAAATGTAATTTTCTTTTGTTTCATTTTCTTTCCCTTTATTATCTATCTTTATTCACCGCATAATGTAGCACTTTAATTTCTTTAATTATTAGTTTTAATTTTTTTTATAAAAATTCCATTTAGCATTCCTTATCTTCTAATACTAATACTTATAGAATTTCATTTTCATTTTCCTTTTATAGTTTTATTTTCTTTTATCCTTCTTTTTTCCTTATTTCATTAAAACCAAAAACTACAAAAAGATTATAGGTTAATTTTCATTTTTAAGTAGCTCATAATTTTCTCTTTTATTCCATTATTCTTTCCATATTCTTCTATTTTCTTCTTCTTTTCTTTTATTCCCTTTTAAAAATGTAAAATGTGAATAATTAAATCTTCTTTTATTTTCAAAACCTTTCTTTCTTTTTATCTTTGTTAAAACCTAAAAATCACAAAAAGTTTTCTAAACTAGTTTTCATCTTTTAAGTGTTATCTTCTTTTATTTTTTTCTTATTTTCTTTTGTCTCTTTTAAAACATAAAATGTAAATAATTAAATTTTATAAGCATTTTCTAATATTTTATTTTGGCTTAATCAATCTTTTGTAGAACTTTCTTTTTATTTCTTTCTTTTACAAATCAAAACTTCAAATATTTACTTGTTAATACAAAATATTTATTGTTTTGGTTAGTTTTTAACACAAAATTTTTACAATACTTTCTGACTTTATAAATAATTGGACAGCATGCATATTGTAGATATTATTTTAGGATTTAGTTGCCTTGCTTCAAAAATTGTATAGTTTATTTTCATTTGCTATCCATGTTTAGGTAATTTTGGCAATTTTATGTTTTTTTTTTAAAACCAAAGCATGTTAGTTTAGGTTGATTAAACGATATTGCATATGGGTATATTTCATGTATCATTTAGATAGAAATTGCATGCCATAAGACATAAGATTTTATCCCTTTATTTGCTTTGATTTGGAGTGCTATGTACATATCTTATGTATTTTTTTATACTTGATTTTGAATGTTCTCTCTTCACCCCCATTTTCTTTATTTGCATGCATTTGAGAAATTCTATTAAAGAACCAATGATAATTAGTAGAGGCCAACCTTACTGTTGGGCGAACGGGGTGCCTAACACCTTCCCCAATTCGTACCTTAGCCCCCAGACTCTCTTTCTCTGCTTAAACGCTTTTAAGATCAGTTAGCCATTTTTTTTTTCTTAGTTTTTCTCAAAAACTAAGTGGCGACTCTATTTTTAATAAAAGGGGGTTTTCAAAAGTTGATTTTCAAGGTGTTAAAGTGTTTTCCAAAACATCTTTAAATTCTCTCATTTTTTTTAACCCCAAAATTTCAACGCCACACACACCGACAAAGGTAACAACTATATACTCTCTTCCGTTACCCCAAACCCACAGGCTTAGCAACGACAAGTTTTATACGGAGTAACAACAATAGCGCCATTCGTGGAGGCACCCGACGCCATTAACGGAGGCAACCGACAACTGCTTAATTTACGGGACCAAAGCCCGAGGGAGCTAAGCACCCACACCCTCAATTTATAGGGATTAATCCAAAGGAACTGAGTACCTACGCTGCGCACGTTTTTGGAATTGCACTGAGGAGCAATGGAAGCCCAACTCAATATACCCACTGTCACGGTACATCTATGGATAACATTTAAAACCCAGCCGAAGCTCAACAACGAAAAATAGTAAAACAGTTTTACAATGCATGTATATAAAAAGGGATCCAATCCATCAACATAGAGTTCTACATGCTTGTAGTAATATAATTTCACAAAAATGAGACTCAATCCCAAAGGTTAGCTACAAACCTCCACAAACATGTTTTTCATAAAAATACCTCGTTTTCAAAGCTCTTTTTTGAAAACCATGGATCTCAACACATCCAGAATATGTATAAAACTGAGAAAAGGCGTAAAATCCACTTTTACCCATAAACTAAGGTTTAAAACATGTAGACAGCATTTCATGCATTTTTACCTGGTGAAAGAAAATATAATCACATAAATCACCCTTTTAACAGCAGTAAGCCCAGAATCATACCTCAAAGAGCTAAAAGCTCGACACCTCAAAATCCAACCTCGTCAGAACGAGAATCTGTCCGGATGGCTGTGAAGCTCACGTCGCCGACAACAAGAATTTGCTGTCCAACTGCAAAAAACTAAGCCCCGGGCCACCCGAAATCTAGAGAGAAGGTAGAGAATAGGAAGAGAGAAAGAGATTTGGTTGAAAAGATATTTTGGAGTCTCAAAAAGATATTTTGTTCTCTTTAGAGCTTTTCGCGCCCAGGACCCACCGCTCAAGCGCCCAAGCACAGCTCGAGCAGACCCCTTTTCGACATAGACCCCGCCACACCACCGCTTGAGTGCCCAAGCACCGCTCGAGCAGACCCCACTCCGAGCCACACTCTACCACCAGCCGGCTCGAGCGAGCTCCCCACCGCTCGAGCGGTCGTCGCTGGCAGAGAAAACTAAAAGAGGCAACCATAATCAAACCCCCGCATGCTTAACACGTATAGCACATATACAAAACATGATTTTTTACAATGGAAACATAAATCATACACCGAGAGATACATATATGAAAAGAAGCGTATCAACATATATATAAATATCTCAAAAGGAGACGGATCCGGGTCTCACAACTCTCCCCCCTTAAGGAATTTTGCCCCCAAAATTCGCAACAAGGTCACGAGGTAAACAGGTTTGGGTATCTAGCACGCACCTCAGACTCAAGCTCCCATGTAGCTTCCTCCACCCCGCGATAAATCCACAGAACCTTGACATAAGCAATAGTTCTACCCCGCAACACCTGCTCCTTTGTATCAAAAATCTTCATTGGACACTCCTTATAAGTGGCATCCTCATCAACCCGTAGCTCAGCCCAATCTAGCACATGAGAAGGATTAAGCTTGTACCTCTGTGGCATAGAAATGTGGAACACGTTATGCACAGATGCTAACTGAGGTGGAAAATCTAAACGGTAAGCAACCTCTCCAACTCTGTACAGAATCTCAAAAGGTCCAATAAAGCGCGGCGATAGCTTCCCGCTTCGACCGAACCTCATCAAACCCCTACGTGGTGAGACATTCAAAAACACATGATCTCCCACAGCAAACTTCAAAGGTCTTCTCCTCTAATCTGCATAACTCTTCTGACGGCTCTGAGCTGTCAAAAGACGCTGACGAATCACTGCGATCTACTCTGTCATCTCTCGCACAAAGTCAGGTCCCAAAACTGTGGTCTCTCCCATATTTGTCCAACATACTGGTGATCTACATGGTGTACTATACAAAGCCTCATACGGTGCCATCCCAATACTGGACTGATAGCTGTTGTTGTATGCAAACTCTACAATGGTAGATGATCTTCTCAAAAACCTCTAAAGTCTAGAACACAAGCCTGCATCATATCCTCTAGAATCTGTATAGTCCTCTCCGACTGACCATCTATTTGGGGTGAAAAGCAGTACTGAACATCAAGTTCGTCCCCAAAACCTTCTGAAGACTCTGCCAAAAGCACAATGTGAAGCGCGGGTCTCTGTCAAAAGCAATGGAAGTCTTGACGAGAGCATCTATATGATGCAGCCAGACGAGTTCACAGCAAAGGGCCAGGAGCACATGATGTGCAAGCTTAAGAAATTTATTTATGGGTTTAAGCAAGTATCAAGGTCTTGGAACACTCGATTTGACCAGGCGATTAAAAGCTTTGGCTTTGATCAGTGTCCCATCGAGCATTGTGTGTACTGAAAGAGCAATGGGCATAAGGTGGCATTTCTAGTCATTTATGTTGATGACATTTTCCTAATCGAAAACGATGTGGGGTTGCTATCCTCGGTGAAGGTGTGGTTATTGAGTCAATTTGACATGAAGGACTTGGGAAAAGCGGGCCAAATTCTTGAGATCAAACTCATACGAGATCGATCACGTAGGATGTTAGGCTTATTCCAAGCCCGTTATATTGACTTGATTATTGCACGATTTGGCATGAAAAATTCTAAGAAATGATTTATTATTTTCATATATGGGATTACTCTATCTAGGACACCTCAAGAGATAGATAGGATGGAGGTATTCCTTATACTTCGGTAGTAAAAAGTCTCATATATGTCAAGCTCTACACTAGACCAGATATCTGTTATGCCGTAGGCATGGTAAGCAGATATCAATCTAATCTAGGGGAAGAATATTGGACTGCAGTCAAGAATATACTCTAGTACCTGAAAAGGACTAGGGAGTATATGTTAGTGTACCAGGCTGATAGTTTTATACCTCTTGGGTATATTGACTCAGATTTCCAAGCAGATAGAAATTTTAGAAGGTCCACCTCGGGCTATGTGTTTACCTTTGGAGGTGGAGCCATCAGTTGGAGGAGCGTGAAGTAGTCTTGTATTACTGACTCTTCCATGGAGGCTGAATATGTTGCAGCTTCGGATGCAGCTAAGGAAGCGGTTTGACTCAGGAACATCCTAATGGACTTGGATGTGGTACCCTCGATACAATCGCCTATTGTACTCTATTATGATAATAGTAGAGCGATTGCGAACTCGAAAGAATCAAGAGTCCATAAAAGGAGAAAGCACATTGAGAGGAAGTATCATCTCATCTGGGAGATCATGCAACGTGGAGACGTGGTAGTTTTTAAGATAGCATCTGCGGATATTCTAGCAGATCCTTTTACTAAAGTGTTGTCTCAGAAAGTCTTTGATGACCATGTAGAAAGGTTAGGTGTCAAGTGTGTTCCTGCATGGCTTTGAGTATAAGTGCGAGATTGTTGGGAATGTATACTGAAAAGTCATGCTTTTTATGTATTTTATTCTGGATTCTTGGCATATTAATAAGAAACATTTGAGATGATTTTGTATTTATGGTTTCATATTTATATTTGTGATGTATGAATGCAT
>JAULJZ010015815.1:0-16089 GCA_032270985.1 Heliamphora pulchella | reverse complement strand
AAGGTGGTCGGCCACTAAGGGGTATTTTTGGTATTTTTGATGTTATTTTGTCTTTTACTACTTAATTGTACTTAAATATTTAATTTAGGGTATTCATATATCAAAATTTGAATTTTTAAGACTTTTTGCTGTACTATGGGCAAAATGGTCATTTTACTCTATTTGTCAGAATTTTTGATTTTTAATTTATTATTTCATAATATTTACTTCATTTAGAATGTTAGGAGACTCTCTGGGTGCTAAGATTTTGTTGTCTGAATTTTGGACTTTCTTAGGGATTCCGGGCCGAATTTAGGGTTTTCGGTTCGAGTTAGAATTTTGAATCTCTTCCGTATTCTATGGCCTCATAGACTATCTGTCACTAACACTTAGGGTTCGAGTAGGGTCTTTACACGGGTCGTTATTAACTGGGTTATTACAATTAGGGTCTGTGCCGGGTCGTTACAGATAAAGAATGGGACATTCTAACTATCATGCAGAAGACAGCATCCAACCCCCAAGAAGAGAAGGCTTGACTCTTTTGGAAGTTCAGCATGGCGAATGGGATGTGTCGCTAAGTGGCTTTCGGTTCGACGAAGCACAAGTTGTGTAAATGCTATTGAATGAAGAAGAGATGTATATAAACCCGAGAGCAATTACAATGATGAGACAAATGTCTTACTTCCCGGGTATGGGGCTAGGGCGCAAGCAGCAAGGAATTTTCGAACCTGTCCAGGTATCGCCGGCTTCTCGCCGTTTCGGTCTTGGATACAAATTGACGGGAGAAGATTTAGAAAGGTCTAAAAGGGGTCGAAAGACCAACTATTCAGGAACACTCAAAGGGTACTTTGTCAAAGAAGGAGAAGACTTCCCATACTGTGGCTTCCCAGAGCCATGGATCGACGAAGAAATCGACCAGAAGTTGCTAGGACTAGAGATCTTCTTTGGCCATCAGTTATCCGACGCGGAAGAAGAGGAAACAATGAAAGGGGAAGAGGAAGAAAAGAAGGTCCAAGAGGAAGATTGGACAGACAAGCTTAATAGAATCGACATGGGAGTATTGTTCAATGAAAAGATGGCACAACTGCACATAACTAACCCAGACGGTTTTATGATGGGCTTCAGCGCACCAGCCGACTGCACCAAGCTCATCGTCGATACGGCTGCAAAGGAAGTGAAGAACTGGACCTTAGAGTCTTGTGATGTGCATGTTGTCTGTTCTGAGTCCAAGTTCGAGTCAGAGTCTGTGGTTGATGGCACGTCTGTTTGTGCACCTCCCCCTATTTATGTTTTTGAGTTTATAATTCCCTCTTCCTTCAATGAAATGAACGAGATTTCCAGTTACTCTGCTTTATTTGATTTATTTCATACGCTTGTCGACAATTTTGAATTCGACGGGGATATTCCCTAAAAAATAAAACTTTTAATAAAAAGAAAAGAAGAAATGCGTGCCCAACCAATAATTGAAGAAACTTTATCAATAAATCTGGGTAATGAAACTAACCCACAAAATGTGCAAATCAGTTCTTTTTTATCCTTAGTTGAACGAGAATAGTTAATAACTTTATTAAAAGAATTCAAATATTTATTTGCATGGTTTGACGAGGATATGCCCGAAATTGATTCCGATATTGTCCAACACCATATCCCCTTAGACCCTGATGCTAAACCGGTCAAACAAAAATTAAGACGGATCCGGCCAGAATGGGCTATGAAGATCAAAGAAGAAATTGCCAAGCAGATCAATACCGAACTCCTAATGGTTACCGAGTATCCAAAGTCAGTGGCTAATATTGTCCCAGTGATGAAGAAAGATGGACGTATCCGAGTCTGCGTGGATTTTTGAGATCTCGACAAGGCTAGCCCGAAAGACGATTTTCCACTGCCACACATTGACGTCTTGGTAGATAGTATAGCGGGGCATGCCTTGTTGTCATTCATGGATGGCTTCTTCGGGTGTAACCAGATTCTGATGGACCCCGAGAATAAAGAAAAGACAACGTTCACTACATCATGGGGCACCTATTGTTATCGTGTGATGCCGTTTGGGCTGAAGAATGCAGGGACAACCTATAAGAGGGCTACCACTACTTTACTGCATGACATGATACATAAGGAGGTCAAAGTGTACATAGATGATATGATAGTCAAGTCTAAGGATCGGGATGGCCACATCGTAGCGCTGCGAATGTTCTTTGAAAGGATTCAAAAGTACAATATGCGACTCAACCCACATAAATGTGCCTTTGGAATTACCGCCGAAAAGATGCTTGGGTTTATGATTACTCAACGAGGCATTGAAGTGGACCCTTCAAAGATCAAAGCAATTTTGGAAATGCCTCCTCCGAAGACCGAGCGAGAAGTCAGGGGCTTTCTGGATGAAATACAGTTCATCAGTCGATTCATCGCAAAACTGACAACTACTTGTGAGCCGCTCTTCCATCGGCTGAAGAAAGGAGTCGAGTTCGAGTGGGATTAGAAATGCCAAGACACCTTCGATGCCGTGCGTTAGTACCTGTAAAATCAATCTGGTCTACCTCCTTTCGAACCTGATAGGCCACTAATTCTTTATTTGTCAGTGACTGATTCAGCTATGGGATGTATGCTGGCGCAAGAAGGAGAAACTAGAATCTAAAAGGCTATCTACTACTTAAGCAAGAAGATGACGGGGTCAGAAATACGGTACACACCACTGGAAAAGACATGCTGGGCCTTGGTTTGGGCTTTCCGAAAACTAAGGCATTACATGCTGTCTTTCTCAATAAATATCATCTCCCGGATGGACCCGTTGAAGTACCTATTTGAAAAGCCAGCACTGACAAGGAGGTTGGCTCGATGGTTACTGTTGCTATCAGAAATCAATCTCAGATATGTCACCCGGAAGTCAGTCAAGGGTAGAGTAGTGGCAGAATTCCTGGCCGACCAACCAATTGAGGGGGGTGAGGACATAGAGTTCCAATTTCCTGACGAACAGTTGATGAAAGTCGAGGATGACAAATGAACTCTATATTTTGATGGGGCATCCAACCAGTATGGTTACGAAATAGGGGTCCTTCTTGTCACTCCTGACAAATCACACGTTCCGCTGTCTCTGAAGCTCAATTTTGAAGTTACCAACAATCAGGCAAAGTATGAAGCATGTTTAGCTGGATTGGAGGCAACCTCAGAATTAGGGGCAAGGAAGCTGGAAGTCATCAGAGATTTGATACTGGTGGTTTCACAAGGAAGAGGAGAATGGAAGGTCAGGGACTTAACCCTGATTCTCTATCATCAAGAGCTAGAGATGCTGATACCGTATTTCTAATAAGTGATCTTTACCCATGTGCCAAAACTGCAGAACAAGTTCGCCGATGCACTAGCCACCTTAGCATCCATAATTGACATACCATCCTGGGTCAGAATAAGGCCTTTGATTATTGAACAGAAAAGAAAGCCAACATACAAGACGACGGTCGCGATCGAGAAAAGCACTAATGACCTTCCATGGTATTTTGACATTCAGAACTTCGTGGAGAAAGGAGAATATCCCAGGTTTGCCAGCAAGAAGGACAAAAGGGCAATACGACGATTATCCGCACAATTTGTCATTTACGGTGGAAGACTATACAAACGAGGGGATTCTAGGGTCAATATGCTGTGTGTCAACATTGAAGAAGACCAAGAGTTAATGAAAGAGATACATGCGGGGGTCTGTGGGCCACATATGAGCGGAAACATGTTAGCCAAGGAGATCCTACGACAAGGATACTTTTAGATGACGATGAAAACAGACTGTATACAATTTGTGCGAAGATGTCATAAGTGCCAGATTCATGCAAACTTTATGCATGTTCCCCCATCTCAACTGTATAACCTGTTGTCACCATGGCCATTCTCGGTATGGGGCATCGATGTGATCGGCAAAGTAACACCGAAGGCGTCAAATGGACATGAGTTCATCTTAGTGGCCATTAACTATTTTACCAAGTGGGTGGAAGCGGCCTCCTACTTGGTATTGAAAGCCTTTCATGTTGCTAAGTTCATCAAGCAAAACATCATTTGTTGGTACGGGGTCTCACACGAGGTCATCTCGAATAATGGCTCGCATTTTCAAGGAGAGGTCTTGGATCTTTTCGAAGAATATCGGATAGTGGCCCACAAGTCCTCACTATATCGGCCGCAGACCAATGGAGCAGTTGAGGCAGCAAACAAAAATATCAAGAAAATTCTGCAAAAGATGATCAACTCATATAAGGATTGGCCGGAGCATCTATTTGTACTTTGGGGATACAGGACGTCGATCAGAACATCAACAGGAACTACGCCATACTCTTTAGTATACGGGATGGAAGCCGTGCTTCCCATTGAGGTGAAAATCCCTTCATTAAGAGTAGTAGCCGAGGCCAGTATTTCAGAAGCAGAATGGCAGAGGAACCGGATGGAAGAGTTGCCCTTGTTTGATGAAAGAAGGTTGCAGGCTTTGTTCCATGTACAAGGATACCAAAGGAGGATAGATCGAGCGTTTAATAAGAAGGTCAAGACTCGGGATCTCAGAGAAGGAGATCTGGTTCTTAAGGAAATTAGAGCTCCTATTTTCGACCTAAGAGGCAAGTTCAAGCCAAACTGGTCTGGACCGTTTCTCATCAAAACCATCATGACCGGTGGTGGAGTCATTATTATGGATTTGGATGGCAATGTGTTATCCACTCCAATTAACCATGATCAACTTAAAAAGTACTATCCTTGAGGTAAAAATAAAGATAAAATAAAAGCTCGCTAAGTTAAAAACTGAAAAGGCGACTTAGGCAAAAGTTTGAGCAGCCCGCAAGGTTGAAAACCCGAAAGGGCGACCTTGGCAAAAGTTAGGGCATCACAAAAAGAGAGTGTCAATACCCGAGTAAAAATCGAGCCTGAACTACGTTATGGCCTGATTCCATCTTTTTGGGATACGTAGACAGCTTCTTTTAAGAAATCTGGCCACATTCTTTATTTTTAACCATATTTGAATCTGAGTAAGACCAATATAAATTTATCATTGATTTTTGATAATAAAGTCATTTGATTGAACCAAAAAAACTTTGGATAATTTTGAACCTTCTTTTCATTACTTTAGTTTCGGATTACAAAGTTTTGAAAATAAAAGAGAGGGCGCGCAAGTCCTAAACTCTACAAACAAAATAAAGAAAAAAGCTATGAAATCTTTAAAACAAAGCAGAATTTCTCAAATTTTTCTCCTCTTTGTTACCTGTTTTCCTTATTTTTTGTCTTTATTCTCCCTATCATGCATCAGCCATGTCTTATACTCGGCAGAAAGATCGGGACACTGCAACTCCTGCATCTCCATCTGTGAAGGAGACAGCCAGGCATCTTGACACAATGCTAGAAATGGGGCTCGCAGTGCTGATGAAAACAAACAGTCTCGGATATTGTGAAGGATGACCTAACTATTACTGAACTACCGCATGATCCGACAAGGATAATAGAAAGTAGTTTGACGCAGACCAATTAGCAGAACGCCAGGGTGATCCATGGTAGTCAAAGTCATGGCTGGGATCTGCCACTAGGGGCACTGCCAAGTAACATCTGGGCCAGTTAGAGAAGAAAGGTACTATCGCCAGGCTGCCTCAGTATTGCATATCTGATAGTAGGGGCGATAAAGGAAAGTTGCAGCACTATGTCTATTGGTAGGTGGTTTCTGTACAAGATTCACCTTCTCCATCAGCTAGATCTGCAGCGAAAGTTTGAACAGTAAGAGAAAAGCCTTGCAGCGTGACGAAAAGTTTGATGAAAAGAAAGGTTTTAAGCTTACCTGAAGAAGTAAGGGGCTGTCAGCAAAAGTAGTAGTCTCACCACGATAAACAGCATCTAGGCCCAGCAATGTTTCGGCTAAGATGAGTGGTGCAAAGTCCTTCTCCATCCACATTTGACTCACAATGTCAACCAGTGCGCAGCTAACCCGCCTGTCAGTAGGAATGAGGAGATACTGGGCAAGGAGACAGAAGCAAAGAGCATAACGACGCTGCAACTGAAAGTTTAGGTTGCTAAGGTCGCCAGTAAAATGGAACCTCTCATGATCCATGGGATGTCAAGGCAGTCACATGATGTTAGAAAATAAGTTTTCATCTTAGACAAACCACAGAGTTGCATCACCTGTTGCCGAGCCGAAAGGGAGAAAGTGGGAACAACAACAGGACTCTGTAGAGTCAAGTCCAAAATAGTAGCAAACTCCTCCATAGTGGAGCATAGCTCTTCAAGACCGAATCAAAAGACATGGGATTGCAGATCCTATAGTCGAGCAGCAGCTTCCAATAAAGGTCCGTCAGTCTTTACAACCGTGAGAGAAAATAAGGAGTTGATACCGAAAGGGGCAAAGTTCAAACATTTTATATGGGAGAATGCCTCAATCCATGAAGAAAGGAGATTAGCCATCTGGGTCAGAACAACAAAAAATGGGGGCCTCCAGGGCTGTATTTATAAAGCAGGGAAAGGCTGGAGATCGAAAAAGAAAAAAAAGTACAATCAATGTGGTGACTTCCACCTTGGAGTGGGCGACTGCCAACTTGAAAGGGCACTGTACAGTGACATCAGCCCTTTGACCAGACGATCGCTATATTGCGTTGTGGTGACTGCCATGTCAGTTCATATGGAAGTGGCAACCGCCATGTTGTATATGGCGACCACCATGTTAAAAGGTGGCGGGCATGTATCAGTTTGTGGATTCTACAGTTTGTGTAAATTTTGACATTTGTATAATACAGTTTGAGTAGTGAGTACAAAATAAATCATACAGCAGATGAATATCAGGCAATAAAATGGCACGAAGGCCCCAAAAATGCATAGAATGTATCAAAATGTAAACAGGGACACCCAGGCCCAATAAACAGTAAACAGTAAACAGAGGTACGCAGGCCCATAAGTGTATCAAGCTGGGGCACGCAGGCCCATGAAAACCAAAATGTATAACAAAGAAAGTGTATCTGGAAATAAATGTAACTCGGGGGGAGCTCTCTCTCTCTCTCTCACTGGTGCCTCGGGCGAACCTAGCAGGAAGAAGGACCAGCCTCCTCCGAGCTGTCATCCTCAAAAAGTCTGTCAAAATCATCATTGTCATCTCCGCCATATGAAGAGGAGGACACGACTCTAGAGCGGCTCCAGGATAAGGAGACAGATCCTCGGGAAGGACGCGCTCGGGAAGAAGCACGGGACCCACGACCTTGTGCCGAAATCGGAGCATGAGCAGAAGGCTGAGCAGGGGCCTGTGATGGAACCACGCTGGTAGCAGCTACTGGTGCCTATAGAAAGAAGAAAAAATAAGAAGACAGTGCATAATAGAACGATGAGATCAAAAGAAAAATACTCACCGACAGTGGGATAAAGGGGACCCCAGCTGCACGCAGAGCCGCGTCCTGCTGACGAATAAGGGTCCGCATACCGCTCACCACCAGTATGAGGCGGTCTAACCAGGGCTGATCCACCTGAATAAGGAAATGAAAGGCTAAGCAGTCTAAATAGAGGAAGGACAGAAAAGGAAACAGTGAAAAGAAGTAAACCTGAGCATGCACCGGTCAGAACTCAGGAGCAGGAGGAACTGGGATAGGGATGTCAAAAGGGTACCTAGCAATAAAAGTCGATACGGTCTAGGGCACCTCAACGGTCCTAGCTCCAGCTCCTCCAGCAGCCGCTCCAGCAGCAGCAGTAGCTTCAGCTCCAGTATCAACAGCTCCAGCAGTAGCCTCGGTAGCCTTTGGTGCTCGTCCCCTCATCCTACCACCAGTTGGGCCAGGTCCGAGCGGTCCTAGCAAGTGTGCCCGGGCCCAACCTATGTATCCTCCCTCGACCACCAACAGCTCCGAGGCCGGAGTCCACACCAACTCCAAGAGTAGATCAACCCGGCCTAGATGATCGGTCCGGCACATGCAGGCTAGAGGAACCACTGGGATCCGAAAGTGATCAAGGCCGAGCAACTGACGACCCACTCACTTCGAAAGATAATACTCCTGTTCGAATGGACCCTCCAGCAAGATACGCCTCGCAGCAACATCGCGGCTGCGCATCAGATCTGCGCCGGCCCATTCCTTTGCTCCCCGCTAGACATCCCAATGATCCTGCAGAGTACAGTAAATAGTGTAGTGCACAATAATCATTAAGCAGTAAATGTAGTGCAGTATAACAGTCAGTGTACAGAATACAGTAATTAGTGTGTAGAGCAGAAAAGAACGGAATAGTGCAGTGAACAGTATGATATAGAGAGCAGTAAAAATGATACCAGATTGGGAGCCTGCCGGTCCAAAGATACTTGGAAGCGGTCGATATCTTTCCCCCCAGCCTTCTTCCCCTTTAGCTCTCGGGACCACCGGGCTGCTCGGGAAATGACTGAAGGGTCCGTCGATGAGTTCACCGGGACATGAAACCCGAGAAAGTCATAAGTCTAAAGCTGCAAAGCGAAGACGTCAGCAAGTAGATAATGGATAATAAAGAACAGAAATGAATAAAAAAGGGTAGAAACTAAATCATACCTCCCAGACCCTTTAGTATCCCCCGATGCTGAGCTCCTGGGGGAGCCGAGTGAGAGTCCTCATGAACCTGTAGAGGGTGGCGAGAGCAGCTCCTCCCCAGTCGAATGAAGCGACCCGGTTAAGACGAGCCAAGGCGCCCAAGTAGTGTAAATAGACGGTGTTCTCCTTGTTCGAAAACAAGGAGGTACCGAACATGTACATCAAAAATCCTCGGGCAACCCACTCGAAGTAGCGGAGATCGGTGCAGTGGAAGTGGCTGAAGCGCTCGAAGAACCAAGTATATCTGACGCGATCTCTGTTCATCTGCATGGGGATGGCTCCAAGAAAGTATAGCAGCGCATCGGCTGATCGAGCAATGGATTAGTCGAACGAAATGGGGGCTCCTCCCACTCGGATGCCCGTGATGAGAGAGAAATCGAGAGGCATCAGGTTAGCCTCGAAAGTGGTAAAGTGGAAGGTATTGGTGGTATCCAATCACCACTCTGCCAGGGCCGTCAACCAGACCCGATCATTGCTCGTCCTACCCAACAGGGGTATGAATCGAGCAAAATCGGATGCATCAACATAGGCCCGGCTGGGAATAGGGATGGCATCATACCACTCCAATACCTCTCCAGAGGCAGAACCTCCGAAGCCTCTGACATAGTGACCAGCCCGAAAAGAGACGACAAATAGAGGGTACATAAAGAGCAGATCAAGCACATGAAATATGCAGCAGATAACCAAAAGCAATAAAGACCCTAGGTTCAAGTGTGTGATAACCCTTCAAATCTCTCAAACCCTAGACAAACTAGGCACCCAAAGCCCTAGCAAGCCAGGCAAATCTTTCAATCCCTAGACAAACTAGGCACCCTAAGCCCTGGTACGCCAGGTAAATCTCAAGCCCTCGACAAACTAGGCACTCTAAGCCCTGGTACGCTAGGCAAATCTCTCAAGTCCTAGACAAACTAGGCACCTTAAGCCCTGGTACGCAAGGCAAATCTCCCAAGCCTTAGACAAACTTGGCACCCTATGTCCTGGTACTGTAGACACCCCAATTTGACCCCGTCCAATCTTAGGTGAATTCGATGATGAAAACAGGTGGAATAATGCCTCAGTTCGATCCTCGAAAAGTGATCCAAGCTTGGTATTTGAACCCGAAACCTTTAAACCAATGAAATTTTGACGAATCATCGAAACTTGCTGCCCAAGTAAGGCGGCCGCCAACTTTCATTGTAGCAACCGCCATAGAATTTTGTGGAAACCCTAGCCAAAAGTGGCGACCGCCACCTTTCATCATGGCGACCGCCAACTCTCATCATTGCGACCTCCATAGAACTTTGTGGAACTTTTCAAAAACATGGCGACCGTCGACTTGCATTGTGGCGGCCGACAACTCCAAATGGGCTGACGTGTCCCTAAAACGTGACAACATCTCATCGGCTGATAAACTCTAAAAATACCGTACATCTTGTATGTTTTCGAGGACATAATTAGAGTGTTAGGTTTTGAGAGTGAAATTCTGCCGAGTTTCCGAGCAATTCCGAGCCCTGACGTCGAAATCCTGCCAAAATACCGAGATCCGAGCCTCCGACACTTACATTGCAACCCTAGCTTGGATCACCACCCGAGGATTGGACCGTTGGAGCACATTCTCAACTTGAGGATTCCTCCGGCAATCTAGGTATTTTGCTTGGATCTCCGACCCTTCCAGCTCCACTTTCTATCTCTTTGGAGTGGCCGAGCTATTTTTATAATTTCATTCCAATTATATTCTTACATTGTTCATAGTTGCTTTAGTTCTGCTTGAATTCAAATTTTAACTTATTTGTTTATTTGCTTACTTATATTAGTATTTGAATATCATTAAATGGTGCTAACATAAATTAGCAATACGACTAAACAATGTCGATATTGTTGTAATTCAAAGCACTTACATAAAAATAGTTATAATCGTCAATATTATATCTATTTAATTCTAGCATTTCTTTTCTTCTCTTTTCTTTTCTTTTGTACTAATTTAATATTCCAGCATTTAATTTATTTTCTTTCCTTGTAGTTAGTCTAATTTTTCCTTCTAATATTTTTTTTCTTTTTTTTTCTTTTTCTTATGATATAGCATTATTTTCTCTTTAGTGTAATGTAACTTTAATTTCTTTCTTTTATGTCCCTTTTTCTTTTCTTTAATACTAATATTTTATTTCATTTTTCTGTTAGCTTAAATGTTCTTTTTCTAGCTTTTGTTTTTTATTTCCTTTTTCTCTTCTTTTAATATTAGTGTAATTTTTTTTCCTAACATTTTATTTCTCCTTTCCATTATTAACTCTAAATCTCCTTATAATATTCCATCTTCTCTTTTCCTCTCTTTTAGTGTTAGCTTAATTTTTCTTTATTAGCTTTTCTTTTTCTTAATGTTACCATTTATTTCTTTATAAAGCCTCATTTTCCTTTTTTTTCCTTATAGCTTTGCTTTCTTTAGCACTTATTTTTATCTTTCATTTTCTTTCATTTTATTAAACTCAAAAATCACAAAAAATCTTTTAAGTTAATCTTTATCTTTAAATGTTAGTAAAAATTTTCTCTTATTACAATAGTTTTCTTTTCTTTCTTTTTCTTTTATTTTCTTGGTCTCTTTTAAAGCATAAAATATAAATAGTTAAGTTTTCTTTTTCAATAGTTTAATAACATTTTCTAACCTTTTTATTTTAGCATAATTTTTCTTTTGTAAATTTCTTCTTTTCCTTTAAATCTCTAAATTCTCTTTTATTATAAAACCCCATTTTATTTTCTTTGTTAGTAAACTTTCTTTTAATATAGGATTTTTATGCATCTTTTACATTTAGTTTTTTCTTTAATGTTAACTCAGTTCATTTTGGCGGTATGCATATTTTAGTTATTTTCTTTGAAATCATATTTAGAATAATTTGGCTTGTTTTGTAGCAAATCATATTTAGGTAGTTTAGCATCTTTTAGCATATTCTTGTTCTTCTATTTCAAACCATACTAGTTTAGGTTATTTTTGTAAAATTGCATGAGGATGTGTTTCGTGTATCTTTTAGATAGAAATTGCATGCCATATGATTTAAGATTTTTCTTTTGATATTTATTTGTTTTGGAGTGTTATGTACATATTTTATGTGTTTTCTATACTTGATTTTGAATGTTCTCTCTTCACCCCCATTTTTTTATTTGCATACATATGAGAAATCATATTAAAAAACCAATGATGATTAGTAGAGGCCAACCTTACGATAGGACGAACGGGGTGCCTAACACCTTTCTCGATTCGTACCTTAGCCCACAAACCCTCTTTCTCTGATTAACATTTCAAATATCAGTAGCCAATTTTGTTTTTCTTAATTTTTTTTAACAACTAAGTGGCAACTCTATTTTCAACAAAAGGGGTTTTCAAAATTTAGTTTTCAAGGTGTTAAAAGATTTTTCTAAACATTATTTGAATTTCTTATTTTTGAACATTTTTTGAAATAACCCCAAAATTCCAACGCCACTGTATTTTCTGGCGACTCTGCTGGGGATTGATTTCCAAAATCAAATAAGAGGGCTAGACTCAAAAGCATCATTGATTCTTTATAAAATTTCTCATTTGTATTTTTGCATGCATGTGCATTGTTCTTCAAACCCCCTGCCTAGTCGACCTGATGCCCTGAACGTTAATCCGTTTCGGGGATTGTTGGGAAGACGGGCAACCCTTGATGACTGTACGCTATCATAGGTGTAGTAAAATAGTTCGGGCGTACTGTTTGACCATGTCCTGCACCATTCCAGGCATGGGAGGTATATACCCGATTCTATTCAGAAGGTACCCTGTTCAAATTGACCAAAATCGGCATTTTGCATATAGTGAACTTAGAACCCCCCAGTTAGGTGTTGCTAACCCTAGTAGGATTGTGTGTTTTTCTTCATTATATGTTTTGTTTGTATATTGATAGGATTGTTTTGATCAGGTTTAGGCTAGCTCTTTCCCCGGGTTCGACCCGAGTTTTCTGTTATCCTTTGCTTAGGCTAGCTTTTCTTTCGGGTTCTTACCTGGGTTTCATTTTTCACCATATTCGATTTTTTTACCATAGTTTTTTTCTCGGAGTCATGCCCATGTTTCGTTTTAACACCTCTAGGGTAGTTTCTCTCTCTTCTGGGTTCTTTTCGGGTCATTGGTTCCCTTCCCCTTGACATAGGCTCATTTCTTCCAAGCCCTTGTCATACCCGTGAGAGTTATTTCCCTATCGTTATGCTTTAGAATTTTTAGATCGAACCAGTCCAGTCAACGTAGCTTCGTTTCCCTGCTGAAGTGCCGTCCGTTTCCCCGTTTTAGATAAGCTTTTCCTCTAGAATTTAATTGATTCTCCTTCTTAACCATCTTTCTGGTTTTCCAGTTATCCTGTTATGTCGCCAGCACGAGCCCAACAGGGTATTGTTTCAGTCCCCGTGTTTATCTGCTCATGAGCTGCTATTTTGGGGATCTGAGATATCTACTATTTTCTGTCAGAATGTTTGCCTGAGAAGTGTCTGATTTTGGGTATTCTTGTCACGCCTCAAACTCTGGGCCACGTGAAACACCCATAAACTATCATACAAAATACCCAACCCGAGAATATACTCTCAAAATAAACCATACATGCATTGTATATGAACAGCAAACGGTATACATGACAAGGCTCCAACGCCAAAAGCTTACACTACACGGTTCCAACACCGAAAAAACATGCTACAACATACATGTAACAAAACTAGCAAAAAAGAAGACTACAGCTCTTCTTTCTCTTCAGCACCTGCAGATTAACCTCCGTGACCGGTACTTGAAGAAAAGCAAATCCCACACCGTGAGCCAAAACTCAGCAGAAACTAGACAAGCATGCAATATAAATAAAACATGCTAGGAAATTAAAGTGCAGTTTTAAACTCTATTTCAAGTCTTCAAAACAGTTTCACATGCAAGAGAAAGTGAGGATACAAACCATATTTTGACTCGCATACAGGAGTCTTGAAAAAAAAAGTTAAAAATGGTTTTTAGATTGCGATACACACGACTCTTAAAAATAATTTGAAAATTGGTCTATCCGTCCCATAATGCAATTCATGCAATCCATGTATCTTCTCGGACTTTCACCGATGGACCGTAGCCCCCGTCAATGCATCTTTACAGACTTTAACCGAGGGACCGTAGCCCTATCAAACGCTTCTTTACAGGCTTTAAACGAAAGGTCGTAACCCTATCGTAATCTTCTCGGACTTTAACTGAAGGGTCGTAACCCTAACGTAAACACCGTTAGCGAAAGCTAACATAACCATCTATCTCATTCCATACACCTATGCATAACCTAATAAGGAATTAAATGCATAAAATCACGTACTAGCACTACGTATCACAAACTATGTCACATGCTACACACGCGACTCACATAAACCTGCGCCTATGCAACATGCACTACATGCATTCGTTCCTCAAATTCCACATCCATATGCCTATCAAACTCAGGGTCTTAAAACATATACCATATTACACATAACGCCATCTAAAGCCATGTAAATCACGTTACATAATTTATGCATGAATAAACTACAGTTATAACATGCATAAGCTCGTTATAAAAGCATATAACCACATATAACCTCATGCCACGACGCTACTCGCCACATAACCCGACACGTCATCACATGCCACACACCCGTCATTCGACACCCGAATGACTCGCCCACACTCGGATAACCAACACCTAAACTGGAGGTCGACACCCGAACCTCCCTCAAACCGAATCTCACCAGAACCAACACCACAAAATCAAACCACGGACCCACACTAAACTCACATAACCAATACGCACACAACTGTTCTTCGCATACACATCTCACACCCACATGTCATCCACCAGGACGACACCTAACCAAACACCCGAGGCCACAACCTGACCCCCAAGCCACCACACGACCAACAGAACCCCCAAAAGGAATCCACAGGTATTTGAATCAACTAACCCCATAATTAATCAATTAAATACCAAAGGACACCGATTGGAAACCAAGGAACCAACCCAAAATCACAAAGCCAACAGCCCACAGCTTCAGTCGACTGGACCCAACCCCCAGTCGACAGAAAAATACACTGGAAACACAAAACGCAAAATCGAACCACTTCAGTCTACTGGACCTATGAGTTCAGGCGACTGAACCCCAAGAACTATGATCTAGTCGACTAAACCTATGAGTCCAGTCGATTGAACCCACCCAGAATCCGTCTCTGAGCTACGGGTTCAACCCTTCAAGCCTCGAATCGAAGCCTCCGAACACCGATTCAACAACTGTGAACACCCACAATCTAGTCCTAACACCGAGACCTCCAATGAAACTCCCTACGCCCGATTCCATCCACGAAATCGACGAAAAATTGGTTTTAAGCCCAAAAACCCATTTTGATACAAAGTCAGATCTACAGAGATCTAACCGGTAAAAAGACACCCGATTACCCATAGCACCCTTATACTACATACAAGTTTAGAATCCTACCTCGGTGAGTTAAAAACTCGATGCCTCGATCTACATACAAAATCAAGTTTCGCCGGAATCAAAATCTGACCTGAGGGTTGCGTAACCTACCGCGCCAAAACCACGGATCCGCTGTTGGATCGCTGAAAATCGAGCCCCGGGCCCCTGAGAACTTAGAGAGAAGGTAGAGAGAAAATAGGAAGCTTAGGAGTTAAGTTTCAAGAAAATATCTTTATGAAAATATCTAACTCCAGATATTTATAGGCCTCAAAAATATCTTTTTTTAAAATTTTTCGAGAATCGCGCCACAATGGCCCACGGCCCCGGGAACCTACCCGCATGCATATCTTAGACCGATCATGCATCAAAAGCAGTAAAAATATACTCGGATGAAAACACATAATGCGCGTTCGAAAATGCCAAAAAAAAAGAAAACGTGTAAGGGTCTCACAACTCTACCCCTTAAAGAAATTTTACCCCAGCAATTCTACTCGAGGTTAACAAAAATACCCCGGTGATCACAGTCAACACAGGTACACGAGATGGTCATCCAAACCATTCCTAGGATATAGTCAAACAAGGTCAGGCATCCTAAACAATGGCCAACTATCTCAAAGACTCGGGATCTACGACACTCCCGACCTCACAACCTCACCAACCACTGCCTCACCACAGCACACCATCTACGGGATTCATATCCAGCTCCAAACAGATGCAATGAAGAATTGGCCTAAGACCTGCATACTCGAAAAATACCTATGTGCAATGGAGAAAGATATACATCTGTATCATCTCGCACGATCGGTGCCCTCGAAGAACCACGAGCTGCTAGAGAATACACTTAGGGCAACCCCACTCTGTCCTGTCTGCCAGAACTCGGCGCTGTCGGCTGCTGTACTGGCTAAACTGAAGCACCCCCACATGTCATCGCTCGGGAAGTCTGAACTTCTGGGTGCTGCTGTCGATCCCGCACATACGAACCCTCTGGTGTGCCCACTGTACTCGGCGCACTCTCCCTCTGGAGACAATTCCTGCGAATATGTCCGTGCTGGCCACATCCATAGCAAATATGTTCCCTCCCCTGTGACTGACTCCATGAACCCTGGGACTGCCTCGGCTGTGGGCACTCTGACACACG
>JAULJZ010015795.1:0-16093 GCA_032270985.1 Heliamphora pulchella | reverse complement strand
GAAAAATACTGAGAGCATTCTCAGTGTTAACAACTCTGAGAACATTCTCAGTGCTAACAATTCTGAGAATGCTTCACTAGTGCGCCAGAAAATGCAGCGTTCGGTGAAATGGCAAAGCTGACTCCTCCTCTTATCCGTGGAGTTTAGTATTTTAAACAACAATATTTTACATTTGGTGATGGCGAAACCAATTTTTACATGAGCCGAATTTTTGCTGTTCCAGCGGCTCCTTTAAATGTGATTTCTAGTTTAGTTCAGAAAAGTTTTATTTTGAAAGTTATGGATACGATAAAAAATCAAAGTGTTCTTATCAAATGGTACCCCCAGCCGGGATGATTGAAACTAAACGTAGACGCCGCGGTGTCCTCTTATCAGCAAAATGCGGCCTTTGCCAGAATTTGTCGAGATTGGCAAAGAAACTGAGTAACTAGTTTTTATGGTGTTATTTAGAGGCAGAGCTTAAGGCAATTGAGAGAGGTCTGGACCTTGTTTCTTATAAATAATAGTTTTGAAATAGGTATTTTAGAAGCGGACTCCCAAAATTCTACATGATATTACTTCAACTCTGAGAATGTTATCACTAGTGCGCCTTTGAGAATGTTCTCACTGGTGTGCAGTGGAATGCGGCGTTCGGTGAAATGGCAGATGTACCTCTCTTGTTTTGGGCTTCAAATCGATGCGAAATGGAGGAGAGAGCGAGTTGAACCAGACGGAAAGAATGACAATTGTGTCGACGCCACCGTCGCGCCATTAGAGGACGAAAGCAAAGAGCACAAGAGTTAGAGGGAGGACTGTGAGGAGGAGGAGAAGCTTGGAGGTGAATGCGTTGGGCGAGGATAGAGGCAATGGGCGGAGAGAGGAGTACAGACCCGCCATTGAACACCAAACAGAGAGAGAGAGAGGTCAAAAGTCGGGTCGAGGTGTGTGGCGATGATTTTACTCAGCAGAATTAATTTTTTTCGATAAAAAATTTCGTTGAAGATAGCAGCACTCTAAGCATTATATGTTAAATATCACATTATATTAGAATTAGGGCACTCTTTGCAGCGCATCGACTCCACCTTTCGCCACTTTTCCCGCGTCAACTCCTTCTTTGGTCAGCCGATATACCCGAAATCGCTACACAACTTTTCCTCCCTCTCCTCTTCTCCTCTCGAAAAATTAATAAACAATACAAAACTATCTAATCCCGTCTCCCACTTCTCTATCGTCTCTGTCTCTCTCTGTGTTTCCACCTTCCGAGCCATGAAGGTGATAACAATTATCTTCATGGTAGCCATTTCCATGGCGTTTTCCATCACTCTCGTCATGAAAAACATCGGAGGCGAAGGAGAAAACCCACAATTCAAACGTACAGAACTCTCTTTGCAGGAAAACAAGCCAGTTCCATCAAAGAAGCTAAGTCGTTTCCTCGCTGATCAACAGAAGAACCCAAGAGCGTCTTCTCGCCACCACCATTGCCAGAAGGAAGGCGAGATCTGTGACCAGAATAACAGCAACAGCTCCGCCACCTGCTGCAACAAAAAGTGCGTGGACTTGGCCACCGACCGCCACCACTGCGGCGGCTGCAGGCGGAAGTGCGAGTACACGGAAGCTTGCTGTAGAGGGGAGTGCGTGGAACTGGCCTACGATAAGCGCCACTGCGGCGGCTGCAACCACCGCTGCACGGCGGGCCTCTTCTGTATATATGGAATGTGCGATTACCCTTGATTGATTAACGAGGGTCGTCCGCCATAATGCTTTAGTTGCATATGATATGTGATGTTTATGCTATTTTATATATTTATTATTTATTTTTAAATATCACAAATAATATGTCATATTACATAGTATTTAAATATGATCGTTAAAATATGATTAACGTAACATTATTACTTAAAGATATACATACATTTTTTTTACATATATATATGTGTATCGATCCTTAAGAATTTATACAAGTGTATAATATCAAAGACATTTTAAAGTATGTATTGATCCCGATCAAAAAAAAAAAAAAGGGTATGTGTTAGATAGTTTACTATTGTTGCCTTACGTTGAGAGAAAGAGAGAGGGTGAGAGAGGGAAAGCGAATTCGAATTCATTTCCTCAAGGTACCTTGCAATACAAGGAAGCTATGGTAATTGAAAGTTATAAACGATGTTCAGAGATAGGAGCAGGTGGGTTGTAATTGAGTTTATGTAAAAATTAATAAAATAATGGGTGATATTAATTGTTATTGCACGAAACAAAGTATGAGTAATGAGGTGTTCATCATGATCTTAATTTGTTTGAAACATCTGTTACCATTTACTAGTAATTGAAGATGGGAGGCGATCGTGTTAATTAATTTTTTGATTTTTCAATAAGATTTGTGGACAAAATCATTTACTAATTATTCAGCTTTTTCGATGGATGACTTCCTCCATCGCATTGACAGGGTGAAAAAATCGAAACTGAAGTGGGTGATGCATGCTTGGGTTGTATAGAGAATGAAAGTAAAATTGAAACTGGTGGTTCCATGTTTTGTTTTGAAACATTTGTTACCATTTACTAGTAATTGAAGATGGGAGGTGATCATGTTAATTAATTTTCTGATTTTTCAATAAGATTTGTGGACAAAATCATTTACTAAATCTTCAGCTTTTTTAGTAGATGACTTCCTCCATCGCATTGACACAGTGAAAAAATCGAAACTGAAGTGGGTGATGCATGCTTGGGCTGTATGGAGAATGAAAACAAAATTGAAACTGGTGGTTCCATGTTTTGTGCTTTGCCATGGAGCTGGGTACCTTGCCTGCTTGTGGTAGTTAGGTTTAACCTTCATCCCTGTGATAATCGACATTGGTCGATTATCAATGCTTGTTTGGACATTACCTATGCTACTTAGGTTTATGTTTCATCCCTTTGATAATTGACGTTGGCCAATTATTAGTACTTATTTGGACATCAGCTATGCTTCTTTGATGGGAGGTGTGGTCGATGTTGTTCTTGCTTGTAATGCTGGAATATAATGCTTTTTCTTTGCTCATAAAAAAAAGATTTCTTAATTGTACATCTTTTTGTTTTTAAGGAGCAATATGGTATTTTTAAAAGATTAGGGATGACAGTTTTATCTATCACCCCATGTTATTTATGATTTTTTAATTTTTAGTAATTATAAGTAGGGTGGAAACGGCATTTATTTCTCTAATCTCAATTTACCTTGCTACGCTCTCCAAATTATATAAATTTAATACATTTGTATTTATACATACCTATATCAAGTTTAACTTTTTAAAATATAATAAGACTAAAATATAAAAATATTAATATATTTATCTCTAATATTTCCCTTTATTTCTTATTTTTCATCATGCGAGCTCTAATATTTCAACAATTATTGTTTTTCTTTTACCATATTATCTTTAGCTCTCATTGCTATCATTACATTTGTAATTATTAACTATCAATTAATAACATCTCCTCGCCATTTGTTTTTTTGATCTTTTCCACCTCGTCCTGTCCTAATAAAATAGGGGCAAGAGCGGAAAACCATAAAACTATCCTATTGTCATACCGTGAAAATGGAAATTTAGCAGATGGTAGACCTAATTTATTCATGACTTAGTTGAATTTAAGACGATGTATATGCATTCATTTTCACTGTTATTTATTTCCTTTTAATTGGTTCTCCAAATTATCTTTATTGGTTTTTATGTTCAGAGATTGATTATGCGTCTTTTCTTTTGTTTTGTCTTTCTTTACTTTGGGTTATAATGGAGAAATGTAACAGCAGAGCCTGAGAGGCCTAACAGATTAACAGAGTGGAATAAATGGGTAGATTTTTAATTAATTTCCTGGTCATCTTTAATTTCTTTTTTATTTTTAACTAGGATTTTGTACCCAAGATTGAATGTTATAATATTTAAAATACTAGCAAATTACTCGTATTTAAAGACACTTTCTAACCTAATATGATTCAAATATCAAGTTTTGAGCACCAATTAAAAGGAAAAAAAAAAGAGCAATAACATACTAAATGATAAAATTAATCACGATTTAAAAATCTTATTGAAGGTGGATTAATCCACTCATCCTAAAGCTCAAAAACAATAGCCACACTCCAATATTCATCATTCTCATTTTTTCCACTCACTCCCACCACTATTTCCAACTATATATATATATATTAGATAAAAAAATCATTACTTTTAAACTTGTCTAATGAAGAAAAAGAGAAAAATGTTTGATTTTAAAACAAAGAGAAAGAAAATTTTAAATTTTAAATGGAGAGAGAGAGAGAGAGAGAGAGAGAGAGAGCCATATAATTTAAATTTTAGGTTACTTGTTTCGTTAATTGGTATTCTGCAAGCAAATGCTAGCAAGCTAGCTTGCTAGCTTTTAGTGGTCGCCCATTTCCAGCGAGAAACGTTGCTTCAGGCCCTCAAAAGCTACCTACAGAATTCAAGCTCAAAGGCTGTGGAATTTTCCACATATATCGCTCAAATTCACATGCTCAGTGAGGACTAGTCCAGGATTTCTTCTTATTGGGTATTCATAAACTTAAATCGCACTTATTTCTAGAAGAATGATTTTTATATTAATTATTGTTTAATCATCGATTTACTTTTCACAAGTTACAAATTAAATTAAATTTCTCAATTCATAATTAAGTAGAAGAATTTCTTACATATATATATTAATTAGAAGGGACGGGCCGAAAATGGGCCGGACTATCTAGATGGGCTTGGTCCAAATCTAGATAGGTCGATCGGGTTTAAGCTTTGGGTCCCACCTGAACATCGACTAAGATAGGAGACCTGAGAGCTAAGCTCAGAAGCATTGGTTGAGGAAACTTGCCGGAGGTATCGCGAGCATTAATAATGATGTTGCCGAACTACGAAATATTTATGGAGAATGTGTCACCCGAATAGGGATATTAATGAGAGTAGTGTGTTCGTATCACTCTATATTAATGACAACTATAATATGATCCAAATATTCTCGACAGATAATCACCTGTAAGTAGAGGAATCAAAAGAGTGTCAATAATAGATAATACCTTCTTGCCAAAGTAGAGAGCCTCGAGGGACAATGCCTTTCTAGTCAAAGGACCGCCGAGATGTACTAGAACATATACCTCAAGGCACACAAATACTCTATATTTGCTTAGCCTTTGTCAAAATACGAGAACTTACTATTTAGAACTTCTCATTCCCAAAGCTTATAATGTATTATATAAATTAAGTATATCATGGGAGTTTTTCGGCGTACGCCTACCAAGTAGTCTCACTTTTATTTTATTTTACAGTAGCAATCTAGCCGAAGAAGCCACCAAAAAGACCTAGCTCTTCTCGGTCTCAACACCTATACAAAATCACTCCAGTACAATATTAATATTATAGTTTGCTAGAAAATGCAAATACATAACTTTTTGCAGTTTTACATTTAATTTTTTTTTAGTTTTGAAATCGTTACAAATAGTACTCTTATTATGATCAATGGTTATCCAACACATCTCAATTAATATGAAATATTAATAAATTAAACCGACACAGCTCTGCTTTTGTACAAGTTTTTTGAGTATGAGTACTAAAAAATTGAATCTTGCATTGTGGTCGATAAATTTGTTTTTATTATTTAAACTAACATAATAATAATAATAATAATAATAATGTGTTAAAAGTACGATAATTCAATGGTAAGAGAAATATGCAAATGCAAGAGCAAGATATCTCCCATTGAGACGAAAGTGGGTGCCTGTTTGGGATAGTTTTTAAATTTGACTTTTAAAAGATTTAATTTTTTTAAAAAAAACAAAATAAAAAAAAGTAAGTGTGTTTGAGATAATTTGAAAAAGTAGATGTTAAAAGAAAAAAAAGATTAAAAAAAAAATTGACTTTTTTTAGTTGCCTTGAAAGCCGTGCAAGCTTATTATTCCAAATGAGTTAGCTTAAAAGCTGGACTTTTTTAAAAAAAGTTAACTTTTCTAGTGATCCCAAACGGTGCCTGAAGCATAATATAAATAAAAATATTAGCCTCTAAAAGCTACGTAGAGTTTGGTGGGTCAGTTGACCTCATGAAATAACTTTATTATTATTATAGTAATTTTTTAGTTAGTGTATAATTGACTCAATTAAAAAATATAATTAACTTCATAATAATATAAAATGTTGTACAATTTGGGGAAAAAAACTAAAATTAAGGTAAAATTTTTCACTTTTTCCGTTCGGGGGAGATGTTGCATCGTTTTTGTTTTCTTCTTGACATGTTGAATACATAGCTGTATGGGAATTAAGCTTAGTTGCATAGCCAAAGTTAAGGCTTGGGCAAATTTTTATGTATTTATTTATTTTTATTTTTACAAATCTTTTAATTTTTTGGTCAAAATATATTATTTATTCGAATTATTTTGATAAGAGAAATAAAAAAAAGTAAATTTATCCAAAAAATCTCAATTTTACGATAAATTTGGCCTAGGGTCTAATCTCTTATCAAGAAAAATTTTGATCTAAGAATTGATGCGGGACGGATAGTGACAAGGTGGCCATTGTAAAGGTTATTCTCGAGTTGCTATATTCATCCAATCCTCATTTGTTAGAAATGAATGTTAGAGATAATTATTGAGGGGCGGAGACTCAAAGGAGGTTGTTAATGGGATTTCCAATAAAAATGCCCATACTCAGACATTGAGGTTATTGTTGAGGACTGCATCAAACTTCAAGCATCATTCAAGTTCTGGCTCTTTACTTGTATGAAATGTATTGCAAATGCTGCCCAAAGAGGAGCTAAATATGGATTGTTAGTGGAGAACATCTGTAGATAGAAAGAAGTTTGCCCTTATTGACTACTACCTATTGTTCATGTTGATTGTAAGCCGTTTGGCCTTATTATCACATAATAAAACCATTTTTTCCTTAAAAAAAAAAAACTCCACCATAAAAGGGGTCATATATGGACTCCTTTTTTTTTGTTTTGTTTTTGTTTTAGAATTTTCTTTGCACATTCAATTTTCTTGCTCAATAGATCAAATGTACGGCAGGGATAAGATGTTGATTACTCCCCATAACTCTTAAATAATAAAAAAATTTCAATAAAAAAAGCAATATAAAATTGGCTTAGTGGCTTGTTTTAACTTATTATTTGTATTTTTCAATTTTTTTCTATTTTAATTAACTGTTTTTATTTCATCTCAATTGAGGAATTTGAAAAATATAAGAGTTTGCTCAAATAGTGAAAAGAATTTGCTAATGATAAAATAAATAATAAATCATTATCACAATTGAGCCGAAATGTAGACTAAATTAGCGCCTAGTCTTTGAATATTAACAATATATAAATTATCCAAAATGATGATATGCTTTTTTGGATTGCCCATTTTATGATCCAAACGCTAGCTAAAATCACTCGAAAAAAATCGTTAGGATGGGCGGCGATGTGTTTTTGGTCATATGACAATCTAAGTTATTTTTCACGTAGAGTAAATGCCAAGAAATTTTAGAGAGAGAGAGAGTAAATAAAAAAGTTTGTTAGAGCCCGAATCCCTCTTATTTCTTTATATCCTTATATCTGATTCTCAAGCTAGTTGTTAGATTTGTTAATTGAACGGCCGTTAAGGTCATACACACTATACTTATTCTCAAAATTCATGCGTCTAAATAGGTTCGTGCTATGTAACTAATCAAGGTTTTTATTGATAAGTGAAGACCCATGCCCGACCGAATTTAGGGAGAATGGGACGAATGACCTGATTTCGTTGATGATCTTTATGGGAATTAGTTGAACTCATTATAATTCGAACACTTAATGATTTTATAGACTTTGCCTCTTAAGTACCCATTACAAAATAATGGGAATGAATACAAATAATAAATAATAGAGATCTGTTCATGTAACTATCGTCCATATTATAACAATGGCCTAGTTTAAAATAATTGCTTATTTGCTTATTTTTATATTTAGTTAAAATATTATATTTTCATTTCTCTTATCTAGATAAGTTGAAAAAAAAAATTATTAACTAAAATACAATAGAAGTTTAAAAAAGACAAAATAAATTAAAATAAGCCAATTAGCTAAATTTAATATTGTTTATTTTTGTTTTTATTAATTGTTTTATATTTTTATTAATTTTTATATTTCAACTTGAAAAAGTAAAAAATTTTAATAAAAAAATTTAAAAATTTCACAAGAGACAAAAAATGAGCAAAATCTAGCCCAAGCATGCTAATTAGGGTCTGTTTGGTTAGTCGGAGATAAATTAGTAAATATAAAATACTTTCAGATATACAAATAGATATAAAATGATTGAATATAATATCGAATATGTTATACTTGAATATAAATACAAAATTTTTGTTTTTGTTTAGGATATGAGTAAATATTGATTTATGAAATAAAAATTAAATATGTTGTTATCTATTTGTCATCAACACAAATTAGAAAATGTATTTTTACTTATATTTGAGGGCTAAAATTGTCTTTTGAAATAGGAGGGATATGTTATACCTCTTTTTCCATGGTATATTTAATCAATAGATAAAAGGTTACTTTGAATTGTACATCTACCGACTTTGAAGCCTCCAAACATTGAATTTAAAATCTTATTGGACGTGCTATATCCCCAAACAAACAGCCCCTTACAGTACCCGCCTCTTATCTCAAACAGGGGAGAGCTCCCTCCAGTTGCTCTGCCTTCGTGCCGGCAGTCTTGCCAATGATTTCGTTAACACTCTCAGCTCGAATTTCTTTACCTTCCGGCGACCCTTTTCCCAACCTTCGATCGAGCAGGAAGTACAAATCTCATCGGAAAATTCTCTTCCCAAAGACGAAATGGAGATGTTCCGCGGGCGACCAACCTCAACCCCAACAGAAACCACCCCAACCGCGGCGGCAGAGATCATCGGAGAAGAAGAAAAACCAGGTCGATGGTGAGAAAGGGATGGACCCAGTTGGTTTCCTCACAAGACTCGACATTTCCCACAAACCATTCGCTCAGTTCCTCCGCGAACGGTAACCATACTCTTCCTGGAGCCCTACAATTATTTGGCTTGGTTCACCCTCCCCATTTCCTTTTCATTATGCTACAACCTCTTGGGTAGAATTCACCCATAAAAATTGGCTTATAAGGAGTGGGTGCCCACTTAGCTTATATACACACGAAGATCATTTATTTTAACTGATTTGGAGTAGGATCGGAACATACCACTACACTCCGTAATTGACGTACCGGCAGCCCCATTCGATGGAAGCCCTTTCTTTTTTGTGCTTACAGTCCGTTTGGTTTGAGTGATTTGGAGAGAAAAGAAATGTAATTTTTTCCTCCCCTAATCACTTGTTTGTTTGACCAATGAGGGAATAAATGGATAGAATTTGTGAGAAATGGAGAGAAAGACTTATCCCTCAAACTCTTCTTTTTTAAATCTCTCCAAATTAGAGCGATTTGGAGAGAAAATATTATCGGTAATTAGTTTTTTTTCATATTACCTAAATTGTCCATCTAAAAATAAAATAAATAAAAATGTAATGGCAAGAAAAAAGTTATTTTCGTAAAATAACTGGTACCGTTTTTTTTTTTTTCATTTTATGAAGTCTATCCAAACAAGAGTAAAGAGAAATCATTTTCTTTTCTCTTTTAATCCAAACAAAAAGGAGAGAAAAACATAATTATTTATTTTATTTTATTTTTTCTTATAACTTAAGAAGACAAAACATAATCATTTTTTTTTTCTTTTCTCTTATTAATAACCAAACGGGTTGTTAGTCTTAATCAAATATATATAAATCACTTTCTTCGTGACTTTGACCACATAGTAACAACTAATTCAATTTCATACCTCCAATCCCATATTTTGGTGGGTGCTCTGATATCTAATGTTACAAACTCTTTAGGTACAACTCACTCTTAAAAATCGACTTACATGGGGAGAGTGTAGGAGGTGCCCAAGTAGCTTATGTGCATATGGAGAGTCTCTTATTTTAACCGATGTAAAACATAATTATAACGCATTCTTTCTATTGTTTATTTTTCGGAAACATAAAAAACTTGGTGTTTCTTATCTCTCAATTTCATCCATTTTCTGAGTGGCCATATGGATAGATCATAATTTAGGCTTATTTATTGCATAATTATCCGAGTAATTGTGGTGGGTGTTTGAAGATTATTATTTTTCGTTGTTCTTAATTTTAATCACAGGTATAAATCATTGAAGGACTTGAAAGATGAAATTTTGAAACGCTTCATGAATCTCAGGGAGCTAGCTTCTGGGTCAGTCTTACTCTTCTTTATTTTTCTTATCGATTTTTTTGAAGCTATGATTAGGGTTAAGCTTGGTGTACGAGGCATTGTTTTATGCTTCAAGTTAGCAACATAGCTACACTTATCACATATTTTAATCACATTTTATTTACATGTGGCACCCTCACAACTGTTGTGCCATGTTGCTTAGTAAACAAAATGTGGTAAGTAAAGATGGTAAGTATAGTTAAATATTTATATAGAAGTGATTGCAAAATCATTGTTGGTTACTTGTCTACAATGTGTTTGTGATATTGTCTTCTAGAATGTTTTTATTTTCTTGTCTTCCCATTTTAGTGAGAATGATTCGGTTTCTAGTGTTATACTGACTCTGTGTATCTGTTCTAGATTTGAGTTATTAGGCATGCATCGGACTGTGCAACACCGAGTGGATTTCATGGAGTGGGCTCCAGGTTTGGTATAACCCAAGGATGATCATAAGTTTTGTTTCTGATTATGCTATGCAACTGTCATGTTTTTTTTTTTTTGATATTTTTTATTTGGCGACCGGGTTTTTGTGATCTAATTTGACCTTGTTGACAGACTTGAACAGCCTAGAATCATTTAAAATGTTTCTCTCTTAGATTGTGTTTCCTTGAATCTTGTGGAATTTCAGACATTCTGGCATAGGGGTGAATCATTCCCAAGAACCAGAGTCCTGGACTGCTCTTTCCCAATCCGAACCAGAGTCCTGGGCTGCTCTTTCCCAATCCGAACCAGCGGTGCCAGTGATGGTGTTTTTAAGCAGGCTGCTCTGCTTTACACACCTAATATAGTGTCTTAAGCAGAGCATACACTTTAACTCCACATTAAGAAATTTAGACCAACTTCGCCAAAATAATTGTTTGCATTGCTTTTTAAGAAATAAAACCTTAAATTTGTGACAATATGGTGGAGAACTCTATGACAATAGCAGCCAAACACCCATAGTCCAGCGGGCATACATTCCTATCAGTGGAAAATAATCAAGATGATAAACAATCATGCAATTTGCAAGGATATTTCAAAGTAAACCACATAATAAGGCTTAAGTCAAAAACTGTTTAGTAGCCAGTCAAATATTTCCCTGCATGAAACAGAAATTCTTGTTCAAACCTGTGCAACAAGATGCAAAAGGGAACTGAAGTGACTGGATAATGGCTGGCAAGTGTTTGAGGGGCGAAACTATAAAAGAAAGGCAAGAAAGGGAATTGCCTCACTGTAGTGCAGTAGGCAAGCAATCTTGAAGTATGGGAATAAGCAGCAAGTTGTCTATATTGAATCTAATACCACCAATCAACCACTCAAAGCAGCGATGCAGAGAACAAAATGGAACAGTAAAGGGAAAAAAAGAGAAATGGAAAGTGCGCAGGGAAGAGGAAGCAATAATTAGAGAAGGGAAAACAGCAGCATCAACAAGGAAGAGCATTGTTGTGGTGGGAAGAGAAAGCAATAGTGAGAGAAGGGAAAGCAGCAGCAGCTGCAAGGAAGAGATCGATTGCAGCAGCAGTGAAGAGAAAAGAGAGAACAAAAGGGGTAAGGGTGAAACTTGTGAAGGGAAAAGTAGAAACAGAGAAGAGAAGAAAGAAGAAAGGGAATAGAGAGGAGAGCAACTTAGCAGGAGATATGAGTAGCAGCCACCAAATCTGAAAATTTTGTTCAACAGGCAACCTTCAAAAGGAAATGTACCATGTGTCATGTCACTTAAATTGGTTGTGTGATTAGCATGTGACCATTAAGCGGATGTGGACAACCACTACATCATATGTTAGAAAACAAATTTTATAAAATGAATCCCAAAATAAATAAAACAAAATAAAGGAAACCTAAACCCTATACTACATAACTAAATTTACTGTTTTTTGATAGTTTCCCAAAGCCGTCTAATTTTTGATTTTACAAATGTAAATAGATTTCCCCTTAAGTTCTTCAAAAAGTATTTTTTTAATCCTCTTTTTTTACGAGTTTTTACGCAATATATAGGGCATGACCTCCAACTATTTTGCATATTCTTTTAGCAGTTGATCCATGCTATGGACAAGAGTATTAAGATTGATGAATGAACGAAAAACAATAAGAAAGAGTTGAGAGAGAATAGGAGAGAGTTATTCTGACGGTGAAAAGAGAGAGCACCCAAAATTAGGGTTAGCTCCCTTACCACTATTATTTATATAATAAGATAAGCATACAAAAAATACAATAATAGCCCTAACTTAACACTCCCTCTCAAGTTGATGTATAAATATTTTTCATGCCCAACTTGCATATAATAGAGTGAAACACCTTACTACTAAGCCCTTTAGTAAAAATATCTATTTATTGATTTACAAACTTCACAAATGGTATACAAATTGAACCCTTGCATAGGTTTTTCTTAATGAAGTGTCTGTTAATCTCAATATGCTTCGTTTTATCATGTTGTACTGGGCTATGAGCAATGTTGATGATAGCTTTATTATCACAATATAATTTCATATGCTTTTCACACTCAAATCCCATATCCTTCAATAGAACTCGGAGCCAGAGAAATTTACAAATGCCATGTGCCATACATAGCCCTGTACTCAGCCTTTGCACTTGATATAGTTACCACCGTCTGCTTTTTACTTCGCCAAGTGACAAGATTACCTCCTACAAATGTGCAATATCCCGATGTAGACCGCCTATCATCTACTGAACCAGCGCAGTTCGCATCCGTGAATGCTTTTAATTTCATGTGACCATGATTAGAAAACAGAAGTCCTTTTCTTAGAGCAGACTTAAGATACCGCAAAATGTGATAAACGGCATCAAGATGCGCACTATGGGGATCATACATAAATTGACTAACAACCCCTACAGCATATGCAATATTAGGTCTAATATGAGATAGATATATTAATCTTCCCATAAACTTCTGAAATCTGCCCTTGTCAGTTGGTTTGCCGTCACCATTACTGAGATGATGATTGGCCTCAATAAGAGAATCTACTGGTCGACAACCCAACATGTCAGTTTCTTCGAGGAGATCAAGAATGTACTTTCGTTGGGAAATGAAGACGCCATTATCTGATCTAGCAACTTCAATCCCAAGAAAGTATCGTAACGCTCTCAGATCTTTCATCTCAAATTTTTTAGCTAGACTTGCCTTGAGACGAGACACCTCATCTGCATCATTCCCTGTCATAACTATGTCTTCAACGTATACAATAAGGATTGTGATCTTATTATTACTACGCTTGATAAACATGGTGTGATCTGCATAACTTTGTCGGTATCTAAATCTTAGCATAGCCTTGAAAAATCTTTCAAACCAGGTTCTTAGAGATTGCTTGTGCTCATATAAAGCTTTCTTCAATTTACACACCTTCCTTTCAGTTTCAAGGGAAGAGAACCCTGGTGGTACATCCATATAAACCTCTTCCTCTAAGTCCCTAGGAAGGAATGCATTCTTCATATCCAATTGTTGGAGAGGCCAACCCATAGTAACAGCACAAGGCAAGAGTACTCGAACATAATTCAGTTTGGCGATTGGGGCAAAAGTCTCATGATAATCAATACCATAAGTCTTTGGAAAGCCCTTAGCAACTAGTTTTGTCTTAAATCTCTCCACTGACCCATATGGGTTGTATTTGATAGTAAACACACCCACTTGCACCCAACTGGCTTCTTCCCGTTTGGAAGAGAGACTAACTCCCAGGTACCATTCTTTTTTAGAGCTGTCATCTCTTCAATCATAGTCTTTTTCCACTTAGAGTCCACAATAGCTTCTTTCCAACCCTGCGGAATCGACATAGAGGACAAAGACAAGACAAAAGCACGATATGGGTTTGATAACGAGTCATATGAGACAAATTGTGAAATTGAATGTTGAGTACATGCCCTAACGCCTTTTCGAAGGGCAATAGGTAAATCACAAGTATCAAGATTAACAACAGGTGATTCATTACCAGGTGAAATAGTGGAAGAGATTGAAACAAGGGGCGGAGAGAGCAACTGGCAAGGTGGTAGTGGTGCACGAGCAGACTGATCCTTCTGACATCGAGAATAAGTATGCAGATTAGTTCGATCTAACCGTCCAACAATATCCTGCTCTGTTTCCCCCTCACCCGACCTTTCCTTCTCCCCTTCAGTGGGAATACGGTCTGGGTGTATAAGATTTGGAAAGACCAACCCACGAGACTTCTGATTAGGCTGAATAAGCATATCCGATTGCACTATCTCTTCCAATGTAGATGACTCCCCCTGAAAAGATGTCTCAGAAGAGTGAAAAAAGGACCCAGTCTCGCAGAAAGTAACATCCATACTGGCAAAACACTTTGCGAGTGGTAGGAGAATAGCATTTATATTCCTTTTGAGTAGGAGAGTAACCAATGAAGATACATTTAATAGTCTTAGAATCCAATTTGCAACCTGAGTGTTTAGGTGCATGAACAAAACAAGTACACCCAATGACCCTAAGTGGAAGAGAAGAGAGAGGTGGAGACCGGGGTAGAAGTTCCAAAGGGATTTTGAAGTGAAGGACACTAGAAGGCAAACGATTGATAAGATAGGCAGCGGTGAGGACTGCGTCACTCCAAAAGGACTTGGGAACATGCATAGTGAAGAGAAGAGAACGGGCAACCTTAAGAAGATGACGATTTTTGCCACCCCATTTTGTTCAGGAGTGCGAACACAACTTGTCTAAAAGAGAATACTATGAGCCTCGAGATAGGCGTGGAAACCACCATTAAGATACTCAGTCCCATTATCAGAACGAAAAATCTTGATGGTGGCATCAAATTGGATACGCACCATGTTATGAAAATTTTGAAAATACAAAAAAACTTCACTTTTAGCACGAAGTAAATAAATCCAAGTGACACGAGAATAACAGTCAATAAAAGTCACAAACCATCGATAACTAGAAATAGAAGTAACAGGTGAAGAACCCAAAATATCAGAATGGATAAGCATAAACAGAAAATCACTACGTTTATTAACTGAAGGATAAACAGATTATTTATGTTTAGTAAGTTCACAAGCCTTACAACAAAAAGTACTTCTAGAACAATGTTTAGCTAAAGAAGGAAAAAGTCTCTCTCAAACTCCAAAGGAAGGATGCTCCAAACGACGATACCATTGATGTAGCTGCAAAAGTAAAGGTGTATTATCGACGTGAAGAGCTTGGCCAAACAGTGAAGGTGAAAAAGAAGAGGTAGACGGAATATCCAGTAAGTACAGTTCACCACGCGCACTACCACTGCTAATCGTTCTCCTCGTCACCAGTTCCTGAAAAACACAATGAGTGGGAAAAAAGGTTACAGAATAGTTTAATGAACTAGTAAGACGACTAACAGATAAGGGATTAGTAGAAAAATTGGGAACATGAAGAACGGACGAGAGAAAAAGGGTGGAAGAGCAATTAATAGAACTTTTGCCAGAAATAGAAGATAAAGACCCTATTGACTATTCGAACTTTATCTTTACCAGAACAAGTAGAATAAGAAGAAAACAAGGTGAAAGACCCAGTTATATGATTAGTGGCACTGGAGTCAATGATCTAAGGAATAGGAGAGGCAACAACACTAAGTGCACAAGGAGATATACTTGAGTGAGCAAAGTTAGAGGTGGAAGTGGAGGCTGGAGAAGGAGAGATGTCAACCCGAGTCATTAGGTGCCTGAGAGTAGTCAACTCAGCCTCAGAGAGAGGGTTAGTCTCACCAAATGTGCTACCAGAGATCTCGGAAAGATGAGCGTGGGAGCGAATAGGACTACTACGGCCACTACCACGGCCACCGCCGCGTCCTTGAGTAGGACGACCATGTAACTTCCAGCAGTGATCAATAGTATGACGGGCTTTACCACAATGCTCACAGCGCAACTGATCACGAGCGA
>JAULJZ010015784.1:0-16094 GCA_032270985.1 Heliamphora pulchella | reverse complement strand
CCTATAAATAGGCCATATCTTGTACAGTTTCTATACACAGAGAATATACAGTTATTTTCTCTTCTCAATTTCTTCATTCTCGATAGATAAATTTATCTGTTGAAAGTTTATTTGTTGTTAATAAATTTTAACAAATAAATTTATTTGTTATTTTAAATTAAGTAAAAATAAAGAGTTTTTCAGGAGAAAAAAAAAACTTTCAGAAAATGGAGAAGTATTTGAGAAAAAACTTCGACGTAGAACCAAAAAGACCATCCAAAGAAACTTTTAGGAGTTGGAGATCTGCAGTTTGGTTGGTGAAGAACCCGCGCTGGAGGTTCCGCTTGGTGGCCGATCTCGCCAAGCGTGCCGAGGCCAAACGCAAGCGCCGAAAAATACAGGTTTCAGTTGTGTTTTTCTTTGCTTTCATCAGTTCTTTCTTTTCTCTTCATTTGTGTTTTTCTTTTTCATGACTCTGCTCTCATGGCATCTAAGTTTTGATTTGTTGAACTGATTCTCTCTCTCATATTGCAACAACATGAAGCTAAATATTATTTTTTTATATAGAAAGAGACATTGAATGTTTTTTTTGAAGTAGCCTTTTTTAATAAGGATAATTTTGTCGATAAAATTATCAAGTATTAAATTAGAGGATTTTAAGTTTTAAAACGTTTAAAATAATGGATCTAAGAAGTTAAAACAAATTAAATTGACTAAATGCACTACAAGGATAAAAATTTAAACTTCTCATTAATTATTCCTTAAAGTAAATGGTATGAAACTAAATTTTATAAGATTATCTTCAATGGTACATCTATATAACAAGCAAGATAGAAGAAAGGGATAGTATAAATAGCTTCTTATGAATAAGAGACACGAGAGTAACCAAGCCAAGGAACATAAATGGTAGAATAAGGGAAGAAAGAAGCAGGAGGCGGTAAGAAAGGGAGAGGTGAGTTTGTAAAACAAATATTTAAGGTTTGTGTTTTGTAGGGGTACTTTGGAAATTATGGAAGACGTATTTAGTTATTTATTTTAATTTTTAAAATTTTAAATGAATGTACTTAGAAAGTGAGTGCATTTGGCAAATTTGTGTGTTTTTAGAATCACCATTTATTTAATACACTCATAAGTATATATATTTTTTATATCTTGTAGAAGTGCATTTAATGTGGAATTCTATGATGCACCCACGGTTTATCCTATGAAGTATTTCATGCTAATTTGGCAACCCACGTTGCATTAGGAGGGCCCTCCACTATGAAATTAAAAAAAAAAATCACAATATAACCGGTGTGCTTCTTTGTATATTTTTATTTTTAGTTAATACACATTTAATTACAAAAAAAAATGGTTTTGTAAGTAATTAATTTGGCCTCCAATCCATTATTTTATTCAATGAAAAATATATAATTGTTTTTGTTAATTAGGTGCATGTTGTTCTAATTTCTAATTTTAGATGTTATTAGATGTTTTCTTTTTAATTTTATTAAATAAATTGTTGTTTTGGGATAGTGGGTTGATAGATTTTATTCATTTTATAAGTTTTGAAATAAAGTTTGTTTTGCATTCTTTCTGGTTATTTTTGCATTCTAACTGTTTGTTACAAGTTCTACGAGGTTTTTTTGTTGGCTAAGGTTGATTTATTTATTTTTGGCCGAATAAGATGTCATCATTTAATTATTTAATTTATTTATTTGATGGTATAACAGCATGAAAGAAGAAGTTTCAAGTGTGTTTATTAATGTGAGATTTGATAAAGATCACGTGGACAATTTTATAGAGAAATCAAATATGGAGATTAGTGGAGTAAACAAGAGGGGAAAAAAACTCCAGAAGGACAAGTAGAGGATCCTGTGATTGGAATGATATTCAACTCCATTGACAATGTTATGAGATACTATGCAAAATATGCCAAGGAAAAAGATTTTACCATTTGTAAAAGATCTTCTAAAATGATGGGAGATGGGTGGTGCATTGTGTGAATATCACTTGTCATCGTAATGGAAAGTCAAGAGTCTGTCCAAATAATGTTGCTAAAATGCATCCACAAATCAAAGGCATGTTGTAAATTGTTAATGTTAGGGTATTGTTATGCTTTAATGGAAGATAGATTTTGAACTCAACTCAACTTGAACATAACCGTACATTGAGCCCTGGAAAATCTTAATTTTCAAATGTAATAGAGTACCTCATCTACATGTGAAGAGAAGGCTTGAGTTAAATGATAAAGCTGGAATTCAGATGAATAAGAATTTTAACTCATTTGTAGTAGAGGATGTGGGTCATGAGAATATAAAATTTTTAGAGAAAGATTGCATAACTATATCAATAAAGTTAAACAACGAGAACTTAAGGAAAGAGATGCCAATGCGATGCAAACTACTTTCTAAAAATGTGAAAGGACAATTTAGACTTCTTTTACATAATGGATTTGGATGAAAAGGGTAAACTTAAGAATGTTTCTTGAGTCAATGCTAGGAGTAGGAAAGCATTCAAGGAGTTTGGTGATGTAGTTATATTTGACACTACTTAGTTGGTCAACAAATATGATATGCCATTTGCACCTTCTGTTGGGGTAAACTATCATAGCTAGCCTATACTACTAAGTTGTAGGTTGATCTTAATGAAAACTCAAATACATTTACTTGGCTTTATCAGTTATGGCTTGAATGTATGGAATGATGTCCTCCAAATGCAATAGTGGCAGATCAAGAAAGAGTTATGAAAAGGGCCATTGAGATTGTGTTTCCTAATGCATGGCATCTCCTAATGCATGACACCGGTGATGCTTACAACATATTATGAAAAATGTGCCAAAAAAATTGAGAGGGCATAGAGAATATGAATTAACCAAATTTTGTTTACAAAATGTTGTTTATGATTTATTGACAAATGAAGATTTTAAAGAAAAATTGTATAGGTTTATTGAGAAGTATAATCTTTAAAATAGTAAATGGTTGCTTGGGTTATATGAGAAAGGGATAGTTGGGTACTTACTTTTGTGAAATATAAATTTTGAGTTGGAATGCTAACTACTTAACAAAGTGAAATCATGAATGCTTGTTTTGATGGGTATATCAATGCGAAGACTACTTTGAAATAATTTCTTGAACAATAAGAGAATACTTTGTCAAAATTAAAAGGTAAAAACTGAAAAGAATAAAGATCTCAATTGTTTATAATCCTTCCTCCCATGTATCACTTATTATAAGATAGAGATACAATTTCAATGTGTCTACACGATATCAAAATTTAGAGAGTTCTAATAGAAGATAGTAGGAAAGACTGGTTGCACTTTGGAAAAAAAATTGACGAAGGACCTTATATTTCAAAATATACGTAGAAGAAGATCAATGTTGCACTTGGAGATAGCCACCACACTACATCTTTCGCTGTTTATTTTTTAGATGATACGAAGAATTTTAATTGTCAATGCTGTTATTGTGCAGCGGAATACACAATCAATAAGTTGTTGGTAAAAAATGGTTTGAAAATAAAAATAAATCTAATACTCTACTGTTACAAACAAACAGAAATTTAAAATAAAGAACTGAAATTAAATTCTTACAAACAGTCGCAAAACTAATAACTGTAAATGATCGAGACTAATGTTGGACGCTATTTCCTTAAATAAATTCTTCCCCCACAATTATACTAATAGGCTTAACGAACGTCAATCTCCCAAGATACAATAATCAACACCTGGAGAATAAACACTCCAATCTTCGGGTACGGCGAACCGTTAGTGTTTTGTACTCTCTGACTCTTAGAACATGAACACACTTTGTACGCAATGTAGGAGAGAAAAAAGGATGCCAAATTTATGCATGAGAATGAGTTTTTATAGCCACTGATGTGACTTTTCACAAAAGTCACTGTATTTGTTCAGAACAGGTGCAACTGTTCGTCGTCAGCGCTCAAGCGCTCCGCGAGCGCCCTATTCTGGAGTTCAGGGGAGCCTCGGTGCTTAAGCGCTCAGCGAGCACCTTGTGAGCGCTCAACACTGGAAGGGGGGCGCTCGAGCGCTCCGTGAGCGCCTAGCGAGTGCATCATTCTGGTCTGGTTTCCGCACAAGGGTGCTCGAGCGCTCTGCAAGCGCTCCATTCTGGAAATTTGACCGTTGGGCTTTTGACCCGTTGGGTTAACGGTAACGAGTTTTAAATTCAAATTTCAAAAGTTTTACTTAAATAAAAATTTAAATAAATTTTCTTTAGAAATATATAAGCTACTCGGATCGGGTTGACCCGAGCTTAAGCCCGAGCCCGAGCCTGGCCTAGCTCGGTTCGACCAGTCGGTCGAACGGACGGCGACGGCGATGTGTGCGCACGCGTGTGAAATGGGTCAAACCCACCATTAGGTAGGTCCTCTCCTGTCCACAAAACTGGGTACCCCCAAGGGACCCTCCTCATAATCCAACTCTAGCTTATATATAACCACTAAGTTCTTTAAGAACTTTCAATGTGGGATAGAAGTTCCACACTTCCATAAAACTCAACAAAATTCATGTTCAAACGATGACTTTAAACATCAATTTCTCATTCACCTCTTATCGAATTTGAGCAATGAATATACGTCGTTCATCTCATTATGGAGGAGAACGTATAGCACCCCGGACCCAACTCAAAAGTGTTAGAGTTAGTATACTGAAAATCATATTTTTAGTATTTTATTTAATTTTAATAAAATTAATTTTCTATTTTATGAGAATTTTTATGAGCAATGTATGCGTATAATTTTTTCAATGTTATGCATTGATGTCCGATATTCTGTATAGTATTTAATCTGGTGTGTAGAGTACGGCTTACACATAAAAAATCAGATATTAGGTTCTTGCAGAATATAAGTTTTATATTCACAGTTTAGATGGAAATTGACATACCATCGGTACGACTGTAGTACAGAGTTTTAGTAGGCCTGTCTTGGTTACGGGGAACAGATAATAGCGTCTTCTATTATTTCGACTCTCTATATTAGTACACTTTGTGTGTATTGAACAAGATATTTGGGGTAATTACTTTTATACTGACTATATAAATTAATTCACACCCCAACGTTATTATGAATAGTGTTTATCCTCTTAATCCTAAAATAATTATTGATTTGCATATATTTAATATTCATTATTTTGATTCATTAGAGGGTGCGATTTTATATGAGTCTATATTCCCAGTAATTTAGATAGCGGTATTATTTATATGGTAATATTAATTATTGACATAATCCACATTTCGAAAAATCGGGATTGACGATACCCACTTAAGGATGCTTATAAATTTTGACCGGACAAAACCTTACAGATTGATTTAATTATCTGGCGGTCAAATAAATTAAGCGGAAAGACTTAAAGAATATCAAGATGCCGATTAAATTAAATTGTCAGTAATTAAATTAAATTGGTGTATATCGAAAATCTTAATGCGGGGAGAAATTGTAAACATTTAATAACAGGAGCTAAATGTAAGAAGGTTTTGAGATTATGAGTCAGAGTGCAATTGTAGTTCTTTAGTGGTGTGAACTGTAATTCAGTATTTTATGAAAATTACAGAAATCGCTATGTCTTTCCATAATTGCAGAAACTGCTAGTAGGTGTCTGTGTTCCACTAGAAATCTTACTTATAATTACTTCCCAGGTCCCTACTGTAACTCTATATATATACGAGTAGGCTAAACTAGTTTGATAAATGATATCTCATATATTATATATCATATTTTTTGTCTTTCAAGATGAAAGATATCTGGGTTCTGTCAGTACGAGTTTTCGATAGTCGGCAGCTCACACTACGTTCAAGAATCGCATAAGAGAATACGGTAGAAGATCTAACAGGAGTTTTAACTCGGAATCAAATTGTAGTTGAAGAATCGATCGATAAAAATGTATTTTTTTAAATTAACTTTGGTTGCACGGGTTTATTTTTTATCGTTCAACGTCAAAATTTTTATCTGTAGCCCATTTTTGTGTTTGCCCGTGCCGTTAATTTTTATCGAAAATCGTTTACAAAAATAATGATCTTGACAGTTTTACCTCCAATAAGAAGACGTATGGATTCTACATTTATTTTGGCTCAAAGTTTGCCAAAAATAAGATTATTAAATCTGATTTTAACAATTCCTCACGTGAATGAGAAATGACTATAAAACCAATGCATATGCATATGCAAATGCAAACACACAATAGAGAGTACAAACAGAAATCTCCTACATAGAGATAGGTAGCTTGTGGTTTTGAACCTTTTCTTGTGAAAGTCTATCGAATTTACTGACTAATCAGTGAACATGTTGTCTTGAACTGTTCAGCCGTTTGCGTAAACCAAGACAATAGAAAATTACACAGGATATTTCCTAACACCATTTGGTTCTCATGGTTGTGTTCATTTTGGCCCTGAACAACCTAGTTTTCATAAGTGCTCTAGAGAATTCAGCCTTATAATTCTTATTAAACCGGCCCAGTTCACACTCATATAGGTGATTTCTTATTAAGAGTATCCTACAATACCCCAATTGAATTTTCAAGATATAAGAATCATTAAAAGCTTAGCTTATCCTAAACTCGTTGGAGGTATCACAGTGTCATCATAGAAATGGGTAGGAGGGATTACCTCGGCTGTGATCCTCCTGAGTCATTCACAACTTAGTTGTCCCTTTGAATATAAATCTTAGGATCTTCAGTCAGCTAGGTTGAGTGTCCGTTTTGACAACTTTTTAAGTTATAGGCTTTAAACCTATTCCCCTCGATGATCGACTAACTTGCTCTCTAGCTAAACCTTTAGTTAGCGGATCCGCGATGTTATCCTTCAACTTTACATAGTCTATTGTGATAACTTCATTAGAGAGAAGTCGTTTTATGGTATTGTGTCTTCGACGAATATGTTGAGATTTACCATTATACACATTACTCTATACCCTTTCAATTGCCGATTGGCTGTCACAATAAATATAAATTACCGGCACAGGTTTTGTCCACATTGGAATGCCCTCTAGGAATTGGCGAAGCCACTCTGCTTCTTTTCCTTCTTTATCTAAAGCAATAAACTCAGCTTCCATTGTGGATCTAGCGATACACGTTTGCTTGGAAGATTTTCAAGATACTGCTGCACCAGCAAAAGTAAAGACATATCCACTCGTGAATTTTGAGTCTTTAGTATCAGATATCCAATTCGTGTTGTAAAACCCTTATACTACGCTTGGGTATCTTGTATAGTCCAGTCCATAGTTAAGGGTATATCTCAGATATCTTAGTACCCTAACTATTACCGTCTAGTGATCTATCCCTAAGTTACTCTTGTATCTGTTCAATTTATTGGCAGTACACACAATGTCCGAACGAGTACAATTTGTCACGTACATTAAGCTGCCAATTATCCGGGAATACTCTAATTGAGATATGCCATCTCCAGTATTCTTTGATAAGTGGAGATTTAAGTCTATAGGTATTCTCGCTAAACGATTATCATATTTCTTGAATTTTTCAAGAATCTTTTCAATATAATGTGATTGAGATAACACTTATCTTTTAAATGTTTTAGAAATTTTAATTTCTAGTATAACATCTACAATACCCAGATCTTTCATGTCAAACTTACTGTTTAACATATTATTGGTAGTTTTAATCATATTTTGATTACTACCAATAATAAGCATATCGTTAACATAGAGACACACAATGACATATTCCTTTTTTGTGTATTTGAAATAGACACATTTGTCACATTTATTTTTTCTGAATCCATTTGACATCATTACGTTGTCAAATTTCTCATGCCATTGTTTTGGAACTTGCCTGAGACCGTACAAGGATCTAACAAACTTACACACTTGCCTTTCTTTCTTTGGAACAACAAAACCTTCTGATTGTTTCATTTATATTTTCTCATTCAATTCTCCATTTAGAAATGAAATTTTAACATCCATCTGATATATCTTAAGATTGTACAAGGCTGCTATAACAATTAATATCCTTATTGATGTTATCCTTGTAACTGGAGAATATGTATTAAAATAATCCACTCATTCATTTTGCTTGTATTCTTTGATAACAAGTCTTGCTTTATATTGGTCTATTGAACATATGTTTTTATTTTTCTTTTGAATATCCATTTACATCTTGGAGGTTTATTATCCGGTGGAAGCTCCACAAGCTCCCAAGTATGATTTTGCATGATGGATTTAATTTCATTATTGACAGCCTCCTTTCAATAAGATGTTTCAGGTGTGGACATAGCTTCCTGAAAGCTTTGGGGCTCATTTTCTAACAAATAAGTTAGAAAATTCGGACCAAAAAATTTTGAAGTCCTGACTCTTTTACTGCGTCTGAAAGGCTGATATCTGCATGTCGCTTGATAGATTCTCCACTTCTATCATATTGGCTTGGGCAGTTTTCTGTTTCTTGTCAGGGTTCCCTTGACTCTTCTTCTTGCGGCAGTCTTTAGTCATATGTCCTGACTTATTACACATATAGCATTTGCCTTTAAATTGTTTGGTGTCACCGCCTTTGGAACTTTGTGCAGAGAATTTTCTATTTTTATTAAATTTCTGCCCATATTCCACCACATTGGCCTTGGACTCCATAGTGGAATTTTCAATTCTCTTGTCGGAGACTCTATTGTCTTCCTCGATCCTCAGTCTCACAATCAAGTCCTCAAGCCGCATCTCCTTGCGTTTGTGCTTAAAATAATTTTTAAACTCTTTCCAAGATGGCGACAATTTTTCAATAATTGCAGCCACTTGGAATGATTCATTTATTATCATTTCTTCTACATGAATTTCATGCAGGATCAATTGGAGATCATGAACTTGACTGATTACCATCTTAGAATCCACCATTTTGAAGCCTAGGAATTTGCCGACAACGAACTTTTTCATTTCGGCATCTTCTATTTTGTACTTCTTATCTAGGGATTCCCACAGTCCTTTTGCTGTCTTAATTGGACTATACACATTATACAACGTGTTGGCCAACCCGTTGAGAATGTAGTTCCGACAAAGAAAATTAGCATGTTTCCATGCTTCCACAGCGACAACAACTTACCTATCTATTTTGTCCTCCTTTAGAGTAGGCAATTCTTCATGAAGAAATTTTTCTAAATTGAGAATTGTCAAATAAAACAACATCTTCTGTTGCCATCTCTTGAAGTCAGAACCACCAAACTTTTTCAGCTTCTCCCCGTGATTCACGAGTATAGTAGGAACAACCACGGGTATCACCGGCGCACTCGCAAGAGCAGTGGCCATTTCCGTATTTCCAACACTGATATTTTCAGTGGCCATTTCTGTATAAACAGAAGATCAACTCAAAATCAAATACTTATAAATTTAAAACAAGTATCTGGAATAACCAGAAATAATACTGAGTAGAATATCAAAACTAGAATTAACACAGTTTTAAAAACTAGAATAGAACAGAATATATATATTAACCGAAAACAAAACTGTATAACAACAGTACAATAAAGATTTTTTCAAGAAAATCGAATCTATCTAAAGATTGTTGGTCAAAAATAGTTTGAAAATAAATATAAATCCAATACTGTACTGTTACAAACAAACAGAAATTGAAAATAAAGAACTGAAATTAAATTCTTACAAATAGTTGCAAAATCAATAACTGTAGATGATCGAGACTAGCGTTGGATGCTATTTTCTTAAGATAGATTCGTCCCCCACAATGGTGCTAATGGGTTTCACGGACGTCAATTTCTCAAGATACAACAATCAACACCCAGAAAAGAAACACTCCAATCTTCGGATACGACGAACCGTTAGTGTTTTATACTCACCGACTCTTAGAATATGAACATAGTTTATATGCAATATAGGAAAAAAAAATAGGATGCCAAATTCGTGCATGAGAATGAGTTTTTATAGCCGCTGATGCGACTTTTTGCAAAAGTCACTATACCTGTTCAGAGCAAGTGCAACTGTTCGTCTTCAGCGCTCAAGCGCTCCGCGAGCGCTCTATTCTGGAGTTCGAGGGAGCCTCTGGCACTCAAGCGCTCAGCGAGCGCCTTGCGGGCGCTCAACACTGGAAGAGGGTGCTCTAGTGCTCCACGAGTGGACCATTCTGGTCTTGTTTCCGCACATGGGTGCTCGAGCGCTCCGCGAGCGCTCCATTCTGAAAATTTAACCGTTGGGCTTTTGACCTATTAGGTTAACGGTAACGAATTTTAAATTTGAATTTTAAAAATTTTATTTAAATAAAAATTTAAATAAATTTTCTCCAAAAATATATAAGTTACTCAGATTGGGTTGACCCTTGACCCACGACCCAAGCACAAGCCCGAGCCTGGCTCAGCTCGGCTCGATGGATCGGTCGAACGGACGGCAGCGATGCGCGCGCGTGTGTGTGAAATGGGTCGAACCCACCGTTAGATAGGTTCTCCCCCGTCCACAAAATCGAGTACCCCCAAGGGACCCTTCTCTTAGTCCAACTCTAGCTTATATATACCCACTAAGTTCCTCAAGAACTTCCAATGTGGAATGGAAGTTCCACACTTCCATAAAACCCAACAAAACCCATGTTAAAGCGACGACTTTAAATATCAATTTCTCATTCACCTCTTATCGGATTTGAGCAAATGAATATACATCGTTCATCTCCTCGCGGAGGAGAACGCGTAGCACCCCGAACCTAACTTAAAAGACATATGAATTTCACATTTATTTTGGCTCAAAGTTTGCCAAAAATAAGATTATTAAATCCGATTTTAACATAAGCTTTATCAATTTACACAGAACAGGTAGAGAAAACCAAACAAAAACCAACATACAAGATATATGTGATTCGGCAAGATACTTACGTCCACAAGAAGGGAGATCAATCAATTATTAAACAAATATGGATTACAACGCTTTTTATCACTCTTTTGCTTTCTCTCTGGCCTCAAAACTGAGCTTCTCAATATATCACCTTAACCCTAGATGATTACAACTTACTCTGATGAGAAAGAACTAAGAAAGAATAATAAACTCACTGACAGCGCAATCCTATTACGCGTTATAACGCAACAAACCCGCACAGACAAATTGATCGGTCTTAAGATCGATCGAGTGGTCAAATAACCCTCTCGATTTCTCTACAGACTGAAGGTGTAAAAAGATGCTAGCAATGATATGTGACTTAAAATGCGAGTTTTAAAAAGTGAATGAAGTTCGAGAAAATAATAAGCCTTCTATTGTTCGTGAAGAGGACTTAAAAAAAAAACTAGACTCATATATATATGGTATTGTAGATTCAAAAGAAAGTGAAAATATACTTGATCAATCAGTTGCTAGTCAAAAGAGTTGACTGTCATAAAAAAATGCGTCTACCGTTGAAAAATCTGTTAAGAAAAAAAAAGAAAGAAACAAGAAAAAAAGCCACAGCTAATAAAGAAATTCATGTTGTAATAATTTTTATTTACCTTTTTATGGTATTTATTTTATTTTCTTTATAATAATAACCAACTTTTATTTTTTATATTTTGTATTGATAGAAATGCACACACTACCACTTTTGACATGGAGTTTAGTGTATTTCAAACACATGAGAGCTTTAATTTAAATGCAATAATTCATTTTTCTATTTGAAAGATTTAAACACTTAGTTTAGACACCAACTAATAAATTATATTATTATAATTTAGGAGTATGATCAAAATGCATCAACTACAAAATATGGCAAAGGAGTCTTTACGTTATGGCACCATCCAAATATGTTACAACCAAGAATCTATAATGCTATACGAATATGCTATTAAAAGCAAGCTATCCAAATATGGGTATTGAAAATTTATTTTTCAATTATCGTAATGAATCTTCGGTATACATTTTAAATGCCTATTTATGGAGTTTGATTATAATACTTGTGCTTGATAATTTGCATGATTATTTATTTTATATTTTCTTAGGTTCAGCATGAATTATGGAGATCATATAATGATTTGACATGTAATAGTTCTGCAATATTTGTGATAAATAGTGGAGTGATACTGAAAAAAAGACAAACGTGAAGGAAAACAAAAAAATTGGTATTGTTGTATCTCAACATGTTTTTCGCAACATTTTTAAAGACCGGTTTGTTGGATCGGGGAACATGGTTTGTTGTCATAAACCTATTTTTCTATCACGTAACAGTTTTGTTGTATTGAATCTAATTTGGTATTTTTTTACTACTTTTGTTCGTCTTTTTTTTTCTTCTGGCATTTTGTACATCAGGATTTCATAAATAATGGTAAAGTATGTAAAAGAAATAATAATAATAATAATAATAATAATATTATTATTATTATTATTATTACCTCCCCAAGAACAAAAAAGCAAGCCTATTTTATGAACATTGTGGTGAATGGACAGTGTAAGCAAACTCATGCTTTAGGTCTTGTTTGGTAACTTAGTTTTAAGTTAGATTTTATGTTTAAAGTTGTTTTAAGCTAAATAAGTAAAAAGTTCAATTGGTGAACCCTATGGGTGACTTTAAGCCAAAAAAAATAAACAAAATTTTTTTGGATTAAAGTCTCTTTAAGTCAAAAGAAAAAAAGTCTAAAAATCAAAAAGCTTTAATTTAGAAAGAAGTTGTTATCATTTTTAAAAATTTATTTTTATATAATTTTATATCCAATATAAAATTTGTTTGATAGATTTCGACGAATAAATTTTAAAAATATAACTTTTATAAAAAATAAATATGTATAGTAAAAATTATGGTATTTGTAAAACTAGATTACGTAGAAAAACAAGAAGGTTAAAAGGTTAAAAGGAAAATATGCCAAAAGATAAAAAGTCAACTTAGGAAACGAGATTTTTGGCTTTTTTTCTTACTTTAAATCAAAAGACAAAAAGCCTAATTTTAATTTTCTTGCCAAACAAAGCCTTTAATTATTGCATTACTCTTTTTTTTTCATTTACAGTTATACAGCGAAGTTTTTGTTTTTAGTGGTGGGCGATCCTGATGCTACGTGGATTGCCTAATTAGCATGCAATGGTCCATGCAGTAAACCATAGAATATCCATAGAGTTCCTCGCATTTAATAGATGTATTGTAGAAAAAAGAGTAGCCATTTTGCGCTTGTTTGAGATAGTTTTTAAGTTTAGTTTTTAAAAAGTTTAACTTTTTAAAAAAAAATAAGAAATAAAAAAATTGAGAGTGTTTGAGATAATTTTTGAATGTAGCTTTTTTGTTTTTTTTTGTTTTTATTAAAATGTCTAAAATGCCATTTTTTTTAATTTTTAAATTGTAATATTTGGAATATTAGTATAATTTTTCTTTCGTGAGTAGGGTTGACTTTTTAATGTAAGGGTATTATAATAATTTTGTTTAAAAAAAAGTTAGAGTATTTGGGATAAGTTTGACTTTTTTTATTGAATTAAGAGATAGAAAAAAAGTTAATTTTTTTAAAATCAAACAGCACAACTTAAAAATTAGCTTTTTTTCTTAAAAAAAAACTAACTTAAAAATTAACCCAAACAGGCACTTAGTACCTCTAGTTATTTTGTGCCTTTGTGGTGCTTTGAAAGTCACAGTGGGCGATGACAAAAAAAAAAGAAAAGAAAAGTCAGTTGGCAACTTCTCTATTAAATAATGGTATGCAGATTGTGTTCGAACTCCCAAATATTAATATTGGGAACTAAATTGTTTACAAGAACTCTTAAATTTCAAAGGAGATTAGGTAAATTTGGAAATGTGAAGATTCAAAAGTTGCTATTAGGTTAAAGAAACTAAAAAGGAAAAAGAAACCGCGGTAGTCATAGTTAGGGTTGTTCAAAAAGATTTCACGGGACCGATAAATCGGTTCAGATAAATTTAAATGGTATAATTTGATTCAAATTTTTTTATTAATTATTTAGTTTTGATTCTAAATTATTAAAAATTGTTCACAATGATTCGGTTCTTAGATTAAATTTGTAGATAAAAATATGAAATCGAACCGAACGGTTCATTAATTTTATTATAATTATATTGTACTGGATATTATATATAAAGAAAATTTTAAAATATTAATTATTTATCTAGCATATTATAACTTTTATTTTTCTCTTTTATAATATATATATTTTGATTTTTTCATAACATTGTAAAATTATACAATTCACATACTATTATTAATCGATAAGAAAAATAAGAAACTTTAGAGGGATAAAATATAGTACATAGTATCTAAATATGACAATATTTTTATATAATTTTATGAAACAAGTAATTAAACAAAATGTAAAGTAAATTAATATAAGTGAAAAATAGGCAATAAATGAATAGGAGAAATAAATAAAATAAATATATATTATTTCTTAACATAAAATAAAAAATAAGCATTTTCTCTTAGAATCACAATTTCGAACTACAATCAAACCGTTTTTTTTTAATTTGATTCCATGGTTCGATCTAGTTCTATAGTACCATTCAAAACAATTTACTTAATTTAGCTTGACTAACCGCCTTCTAAAACTCGAATAAATTGTTAATACTCAAAACTCGAATAAAATCTTACTATTGTTTGGTTTCACTTAAAACTTACCCTTTTTTTGTGTTATATAATTTTTCTTATATTTTCGCTAGTTTTTTTTTACCAAAAATTGTTTTATATTTTAATAAAAAACACTTACTTTTTCAAAATTTATTTCAGAATAATCAAAGAGAAAATAAACTAAGTTTCTCTTTGGAATGTCCAAAAAAATCTTAATTTTTAAGAAATTTAGATTTAAAAAAAAAAAAAAATTTAGAGTGTTTGGGATAATTTTTTTGAGTAAATTTTTTAAAATATTTTTTGTATGCCTAGAATATTGACATAATATTTTTTTATTGTTGATAGTAGAATTGATTTTGTAATTAAAGGTATTATTATAATTTTAATAAAAAAAATTAGTGTGATTGAGATGTGTATATTTTTTTTAAAATAAAAAAATTAATTAACTTTTTTTCGAAAAATCAATTTTTTTAATACTCCAAACAGGGTCTAAGAATGCGAAGCGCCGACTTAAACGAATTGGTACAAAAAAAAATGCGACGAACAAACTAGACGTCTCCAAAAATAGAGGGAGATCTCTCAACAATTCACTTTGCTTTGATCTCCTCGTTCCCAAATACTTGAACCGCCGCACCATGAGAAGAGCCTCGACTCTCGCCTCTCCGGCTCTCCATCGAGTTCTCCTCCCCGCCCACGATGGCTCCGCCGCCGCCGCCGCCGCCCAACAAAGACTCGTCCAGGTGGCCTTGTACGGAACCACCAATACCTCCGGCGGCGGCAGCAGCGCCTCGCGTCGCTGGCCGTGGTTTTCTGCTGCCCTAGGTTCCATCTCCGGAAGCTCGGCCCGACCCGTTTCTGTTGGACTTGCCGGAGCTCTGGTCACCGTCGTTGGAGCCACCTCATTGTTTCAAGAGGCGTACGCCAAGGAGCGTCCCCCGCCGGAGCTCGTCCCTAACGAGGTTATTCTCTATCAGTACGAAGCTTGCCCTTTCTGCAATAAGGTTAAAGGTGAGCTTATATATTGTTCATTTTGTTGTTGGTCTCATTTTCGGGTCGAATAATTTGTGCTTTGAGTTCATAGATGTTGAATGTTGCAATGTCTCTAAAATCTCTGCAAAATGCATGGTTGTTTCATTTGAATTCGGTTGAATTGATGATAGAACTGTTTGGTTGTTTGATGGTTGGGCTGATTTTTAAAATGTTGTCCAATTCTCTGGAGATTGATTATAATCTATGCCTATGATATACTATAAACTGAACAATTAACTTAGTGTGAACACAAAAGTGTTGCAATGTCATACTTTCTAACTGCTAATGTTTTTCAAAATTATGTATTTTCCCTCCCTTCTTATCAATTCACTAATTCTTTTTTCTGTCCGCCAAATCTAAAACCCTAAGCGACGAGTGTTGGATTATTATTTGGTTTGATTTCTCTCTCTCTCTCTCTGCCTCTCTTATTTCTCTTGCATAAGTAACATTGCACACGCGTCACATGTCTTGCAAAATCTAGTTTATATATCAACATTGAACAACTGGAAAGAAAACTGTTGTGCTTGATCTTTGATCCAAAGAAATAGGGTGAGATTCTGAAGCAGTGCCTACCATCATTGTTAATTTTCATTTGGTGGTTGTGGTGTCGATTTATTATTATTATTATTATTTTTTTATTTTTTTTGG
>JAULJZ010015773.1:0-16095 GCA_032270985.1 Heliamphora pulchella | reverse complement strand
TTCATCAAGGCCATGGGCACCTAACAGACAAGTGCATGAGACTCCGTCATGAGATTCAAAACCTCATTGACAACAAGGTGATCCCACCACCATCTGTCACCCCAAAACCAAATGTCACTATTAACCCACTGTCGAATCATGCCAGGCAGGCTAGGATAAATTGCATGTCTCTGGGAGAATCGGTGGACGCAAGCCAATATATCTGTTCAGCAAGCCTGCCATGCCCTCGTGTTTCGTCTACCGAGGATCAGACAGCATGCTCAGTCATGATGGTCAGAGGCAGTCAAGGTAGGATGGAAGAATGGAATGATAATGCCTGGGAATAGTATCAACCGATAATTCAAATCTACCGACAAGAGGAGTAGCGCGATGAAGAAGATGACTGGCCATTGGATTACTCGAGTCGACCTTATGGGTTTGGCCATGTGCTTGTTGGAATCACCCTTCCCTAACTTTTCGAGGAGAAAGTGTACGTTAATGAAATGCAGTCTTACTGGCTGGTAAGAGTCGTGTTGAAATCAGATGGGGTAGAGTGGACAGATTTCTGGGCTGCTCGGGAATAACAAGTGAATTTTATTGAAGAGGACATCTGGGAGGAAATTGATAATACATGGGCTATTGAAGATGACGAGGAAATAAGAGAAAGGGCAGCCATTAGTGACCTAAATGATTTGTGGGCGTTTAAAAGCCCTCTACACGTAGACAAAATGAGACAGACTAATAATGTGATGCCAGGATTATGGGATTCCAAAGACGGTGTGGAACACCTAACTAGAAGTGGACGACATTTTAAGCCACCTCAGCTAGAGAAGGGACATCCAAGTGGAAAAGGGAAAGAGACCGAGCAAGAGGAGGATGATGATGCTGTATTGAGGCAGTTGAAAAAGACGAAAGCCAACATCAGTATCTGGGGCTTATTGATGGCTTCGCATAAGCACAGGCAAGCTATTTTGTGGGTATTGAATAAGGCCAGTGCCCTGATAGATGCAACCCCCGAGCAACTTATTGGGCTTGTTCTGCTAGCCGCCGAACCAAAAGTCATTTTCTTTTCTGATAAGGATTTGCCCACTGAAGGAAAAAGTCACAACAAGTCACTTCACATCACCGTCAAGTGCCTAGAAAAATGGGTCCCGATAACCCTCATTGATAATGGGTCTGCCTTGAACGTTTTCCCATTGAGAATGGCCGTCTGCTTAGGGATGAGGCCAGACCAGTTCACTCCCTACAATCAAGGGGTGCGAGCCTATGACAACACAAGAAGGGATGCACTAGGACTGGTATCATTCGCCGTTTCAGTAGGGCCTCTGGAGACATCAATTGAGTTTCACATGCTAGACGTGCCGGCCTCCTTCAATATATTGCTGGGCAGGCAGTGGCTACATGACCCAAATGTCCAGGCGGTACCATCTACCCTTCACCAAAAACTGAAATTGACAAAGAACGGGGCAGTTTTAACTATTCACGGAGAAGACGGCATTCACCCTCCGAGAGGAGGAGAAGGCATAACTCTGTTGGAAGTTCAACATAGTAAAGATGATGTGTTGCCCAGTGGTTTTTGATTTGATGAAGAATAGGCTATTCAGATGCTGATGAATGAAGAAGAAAGGTATGTCAACCTGCGGGCTGTAACGATGATGAGGAAAATGTCATTCTTCCCTGGCATGGGATTAGGATGTAAGCAGCAGGGAATCCCAAAACCCATTAAGGTATTGCCGACTTCACACCATTTTGGTCTCGGGTATAAACCAACGGAAGAAGATCTGGAAGGGCCTAGAAGGGGACGAAAGGACAATTATTCTGGGACGCTCATTGGGTACTTCGTCAAGGAAGGGGAAGATTTGCCATATTATGATTTTTCAGAGCCATGGGTCGACGAGGAAACCAATCAAAAGCTGTCGGGATTGGAAATCTTTTTCAACCACCAACAGTCTGACACGGAAGAGGAAGAAACAATGGAAGGAGAGAAGGAAGAAAAGAAGGTCCGGGAGGAAGACTGGGTTGACAAGTTTGATGGTGCCGACATGGGAATGCTGTTTAACGAGAAGATGGCTCAGCTGCAGATGACTGATCAGAACTGTTTCATGATGGATTTCGGCGCACCAACCGATTACACCAAACTTATCATCGATGCGGCTGCAAAAGAGGTGAAGAATTGGACCATCGAGTCTAGTGATGTACACATTATCTATCCTGAGTCCGGGATTGAGTCAGAGTCTATGGTCGATGGCACATCTATTGGTGCTTCTCTCCATGCTTTTACCACCGAGTTTGTAATCGCCTCTGTTTTTAATGAAATAAACAAGATTTTTGGTTACTCTGTCAATAAATCTGAGTGATGAAACTAACCCGTAAAATGTTCAAATTGGTTCTTCTTTATCCTTAGTTGAACCAGAACAATTAATAACCTTATTAAAAGAATTCAAAGATGTGTTTGCATGGTCTTACGAGGATATGCCTGGAATTGATCCTGACATTGTCCAGCACCATATCCCTCTATACCCTGATGTTAAACCGAAAAAACAAAAATTAAGGTGAATTCGGCCAGAATGGGCTCTGAAGATCAAAGAAGAAGTTACCAAGAAGATCAACGCTGGCTTCTTAATGGTAACCGAGAACCCAAAATGGTTAGCCAATATAGTGCCAGTTCTGAAGAAGGACGGTCGTATCTGAGTCTGCATATATTTTTAGGATCTCAACAAGGCTAGCCTGAAAGACGATTTTCCACTACCGCACATCGACGTCTTAGTAGACAATACAGCGGGGTATGCCTTGCTGTCATTCATGGATGGATTTTTCGGATACAACCAGATTTTGATGGATCCTGAAGACAGAGAATGACGACATTCACCACACCCTGGGGACCTACTATTATCGTGTGATGCCATTCAGTCTAAAGAATGCAAGGCTAACCTATCAAAGGGCTGCTGCATGACATGATACATAAGGAGGTCGAGGTGTACGTGGATGATATGATAGTCAAATCCAAGGATCGGGATGGCCACATCACAGCACTGCAAAAGTTCTTTGAAAGGATCCGAAAGTATAAGATGCGACTCAACCCACAAAAGTATGCCTTCGGGGTTACTGCTGCGAAGATGCTTGGATTTATGATCACTCAACGGGGTATCGAGGTAGATCCTTCGAAGATCAAAGATATTTTGGAAATGCCTCCTCCAAAGACTGAGTGGAAAGTTTGGGGCTTTCTAGGAAGAATCCAGTTTATCAGTCGGTTCATCGCAAAGCTGACAACTACCTGTGAGCTACTCTTCTGCCTGCTGAAGAAGGGAGTCAAGTTTGAGTGGGATCAGAAATGCCAAGACGCCTTTGATGCCGTAAGACAGTACCTACAAAATCCACATGTTCTAGCTCCTCTCGAACTTGACAGGCCACTGATTCTTTACTTGTCAGTGACTGACTCAGCTATGGGATGTATGCTGGCACAAAAAGGAGAAACTGGAATTGAAAAGGCCGTCTACTACTTAAGCAAGAAGATCACCGGGTCAAAAATACGATACACGCCATTGGAGAAGACAAGCTGGGCCTTGGTTTGGGCCTCCCAAAAACTGAGACAATACATGTTATCTTTCATAGTAAATATCATCTCCCAGATGGATCCATTGAAATACTTATTTGAAAATCCAGCACTGACAGGAAGGTTGGCTCGATGGTTGCTGCTGTTATCTGAATTTGATCTTCAGTATGTCACCCGAAAGTCAGTCAAGGGCATAGCAGTGGCGGAATTCCTGGCTGACCAACCAATTGAAGGAGGTGTAGACAAGAATTCCAGTTTTTCGATGAACAATTGATGAAAGTTGGGGATGACAAGTGGACTCTATATTTTGATGGCGCATCCAATCAATATGGCTATGGAATAGGAGTCCTTCTTGCCACTCCCGATGAATCCCATGTCCCGTTGTCTCTAAAACTCAATTTTGAAGTCACCAACAATCAAGCTGAGTGTGAAGCATGTTTAGTTGGATTGGAGGCAGCCTTAGAACTAGGGGCAAGGAAGCTAGAAGTCATCGGAGACTCAGCACTAGTAGTTTCACAAGCTAGAGGAGAATGGAAGGTCAGGGACGTGACATTGTTTCTCTACCATCAGGAGCTAGAGAAGCTGATACCGTGCTTTGAATCGGTGATCTTCACCCATGTACCAAGATTACAGAACAAGTTCACCGATGCACTGGCCACCCTAGTATCCATGATTGACATACCACCCGGAGTTCGGATGAGACCCTTGATAATTGAGCAGAAGAGGAAGCCGACATATGAGATAACAGCCGCCATTGAAGAAAGCACTAACGGCCTTCCATGGTACTTTGACATTCAGAACTTCGTAGAGAAAGGAGAATATCCCAAGTTTGCCAGCAAAAAGGATAAAAGGGCAATACGACGACTATCTGCGCAGTTTGTCATTTGTGGTGGTAGATTGTACAAACGAGGACATTCTGGGGTCAACAAGCTGTGTGTAAACACTGAAGAGGGCCAAAAGCTGATGAAAGAGATACATGCAGGAGTTTGTGGACCACACATGAACGGAAATATGTTAGCCAAGAAGATCCCACGACAATGGTACTTTTGGATGACGATGGAGACGGATTGTATCCAGTTTGTGAGGAGGTGTCATAAGTGTCAGATTTATGCAAATCTTATGCATGTTCCCCCATCCCAATTGTATAACCTAACGTCACCATGGTCGTTCTCAATATGGGGCATCGATGTGATTGGCAGAGTAACACCGAAGGCATCCAATGGACATGAGTTTATCTTAGTGGCCATTTATTATTTCACCAAGTTGGTAGAAGCAGCTTCCTACTCGGTATTGAAGGCCTCCCATGTCGCTAAGTTTATCAAGAAAAACATCATTTGCCGATACGGGGTCCCACATGAAATCATCTCGGATAATGGCTCACATTTCCAAGGAGAGGTTCTGGATCTTTTCAAGGAATACCAAATAGTGGCTCACAAATCCTCGCTATATTGGCCGTAGACCAACGGGGCAGTCGAGGTAGCAAACAAGAATATTAAGAAAATTTTACAAAAGACAATCAACTCACACAAAGATTGGCCGGAACATCTACCATTTTCACTTTGGAGATACCGAACATCGATCAGAACTTCAATGGGAACTACACCATATTCTTTAGTGTACGGGATGGAAGCTGTTATTCCCATTGAGGTAGAAATCCCCTCACTAAGAGTAGTGTCAGAGGCCAATATCTCATAAGCAAAATGGCAGAGGAATTGGATGGAAGAGTTGCTCTTGTTTAATAAAAGAAGGCTGCAAGCTCTGTTTCATATACAAGGGTACCAAAGGAGGATAGCTCGAGCATTCAATAAGAAAGTCAAGACCCGGGATCTTAGAGAAGGAGATCTGGTCCTAAGGGAAATCAGAGCTCCTATCTTTGACCCAAGGGGAAAGTTCAAGCCAAACTAGTCCGGATCGTTTCTAATCAAAACCATCATGACCGGCGGTGCAGTCATTATTATAGATTTGGATGGCAATGTGTTCTCCACTCTAGTTAACTTCGATCAGCTCAAAAAGTACTATCCTAGAGGTAAAAATAAGGAAAAAATAAAAGCTCGCTGAGTTGAAAATCGAAAAGGCAACTCAGGAAAAAGTTAGAGCATCCCGTAAGGCCAAAAACCTGAAAGGGCAAACTTGGCAAAAGTTAGGGCATTACAAAAGTAGAGCGTCAATACCCGAGTGAAAACCAAGCCCGAACTACGTTATGGCATGATTCCAACTTTTTGGGATACGTAGGCAGCTTCTTTAAAAGAAGTTTGGCCACATTCTTTGTTTTTAACCATCTTTGAATCTGAGTAAGACCAGCGCAAATTAATTTCTGGATTCTAATAATAAAGTCATTAAAACTTTGGATAAATTTAAACCATCTTAAACATAAAGTGGGAGTTTCTCATTACTTCGATCAGGATTACAAAGTTTTGAATAAAAGGAGGGGCACGCAAGTCCCAAACTCTACAAACAAAATAAGGAAAAACTATGAAATTTTTGAAACAAAGCAAGAGGCCTCAAGTTCTCCTTCTTTTTGCTGCTTGTTTTCCTTCTTCTTTATCTTTCTTCTCTTGATCCTGCATTAGCCATGTCTTGTATTCAGCAAAAAGATTAGAACACTGCAACTCATGATCTCCATCAATGAGCGAGACGACCAGGCATCCTGATATGATGATAGAAACAGAGCCCATAGTATGGATGAGAACAGACGGCCTCGAATGCTGGGGAAGATGATCTGGTCGCGACCAAACTGCTGCATGATCTGATGGGGGTAATAAAAGGTAGTCTGACTTAGGCCAACAAGCAGCACACCTGGATGATCCATAGTAGTCAAAGTCATGGCAGGGATCCGCCACCAAGGGCACTGCCAGGTAATGTCTGGGCCGATCAGAGAGGAAAGATACTGTCGCCAAGCTGCCTTGATGTCACATATCTGATAACGGGGGTGGTAAAGGAAAGTAGCGGCGTTGTGTCTATCAGTGGGGGGCTTCTATACAAAGTTCACCGTCTGCATCAGCCAGATCTATAGCAAGAGTTAGAGCGGTAAGAGAAAGACTTTGTAGTATGATAGTGAATTTGATACAGAGAAAGATGTTGGGCTTGCCTGAAGAAGTAAGGAGCTGCCAGCAAAAGTGGTGGTCTCACCACGATGAAAAGCGTCTAAGCCCAGCAGTGTCTCGGCCAAAACAAGGGGCACAAAGTCCTTCCCCATCCACATCTGACCAGCAATGTCAACCAGGGTACAACTAACTCACCCGTCAGAAGGAATAAGCAGATACTGAGCAAGAAGATAGAAGCAAAGCGCATAGCATCGCCACAACTGAAAACCAAGGTTACTGAGGTCACCGGTAGGGAAAAACCTATCAATAATCCAGGGAATGTTAAGACAGTCACCCGAGGTCAAACGAAAAGCCTCCATCTTAGACAGACCGCAAAGTTACATCACCTGCTGCCGAGCTAAGAAAAAGGACGTGGGGACGATAACAGAATTCCGCGGAGTCAAGTCCAACATGGCAGCAAATTTCTCTACAGTGGGGCAGGGTTCTTGAAGGCCAAACCGAAAGACGTGAGACTGCGGATCCCACAGTTGAGTAGCAGCCGATAATAAGGGACTATTAATCTCCACGACCCTCAGTGAGAAAAGGGCATTCAATCCAAATGGGGAGAAGTTCAAACGTTCAATATGAGAAAATGCTTCAATCCATAGAGAAAGAAGAGAATCCATCTGAGTCGGAGTAATAGTAAATGGGGAGTCCAGGGCTATATTTTTAAGGTTGAAAAAGGCGGGAAATCGAAATTTCGGCCAAGAGCACATCCAAAGTGGCGACCGCCACCTTGAAGATGGCGCTCGCCAAATCCAAAAAGCACAGTACGGTGATATCATTCCTTTGACTAGGCGACCGCCATGTTGAAACAGGCGACCGCCAGGTTAGTATTACGGCGACCGCCATGTTTGAACATGGCGGGTGTAGAATAGTTTACAGTTTATGTAATCTGTATTAGTTTTGGCATCTAAACTATGCATCCAAGGCAGTTTGAGCAGGAAATAGAGGAAAATCATGCAACAGATAAATAGATAAATGGCATTAAGGACCAAAATACATCAAAAACAGATTAATATGTCAGAATAAAAAAACTAGGGCACCCAGGCCTAACAAACAGCAAAATTGGGGCACATAGGCCCATGGATCAAATAAGTGTACGTTATGTCAAACTGAGGCACGCAGGCCCATCAAAATAAATGTATCGGAAAATAAGTAAAAACTGAAAAAGGGAAGGAGGGGGCTCTCTCTCTCAGGAATGTCTCTGGTGGACTCGGCGAGAGGAAGGACCAGCCTCCTCCGAGTTGTCATCCTCAAAGAGTCTGTTAAAGTTGTCTCCATCATCACTGCCAGAGGAAGAAACGACTTTGGACCAGCTTCGAGCAGATGAGACTAATCCTCTGGAATGAGCCCGAGAAGATACCCGAGATCCACGGCCTGGAGCGGGAGCTGGGGCTGGAGTAGGAGGCCTAACCAGAGCCTGCGGCGGTACAATGATTGTGGCTGGAACTGGAGGCTGCCAGGAAGAAGAGTACATCTCAAAATAGAATAATGATAAAGAGTGCGGAAGAAACCAAAAAGGACATGCAAACTACTTACAATAGCAACAGGCGTGAAACCAACACCGGCTGCTCGCATCGAGGCATCCATCTACCAGATCAGAGCCCTCAAACCAGTAACCATCAGCATGGTACGATCTAGCCAAACCTGATCAATCTGCAAAGAAGAGAGCAGTTCAAGTGAAATGAGCAAATAAAATAATAAGTAGGAAAGGTAAAAGACAAACCTGGCTGATGTCAGTCCTGAACTCTGATGACGGTCGAACAGGAACCGGCAAAGGGAATGGGAAGCCATATACCACGGTTTGGACATCCCACGGGATCTCTGGACCCCTCATTCCCCCTGCACCTCCAGCAGCAGCGGCATCTCCACCAGCAGCTCTAGTGGCAGTAGCTCCCGCTCTGGCACCGGCAGCTGCACCAACACAAACTCCCTCATCCTCGGGTGCTCGCCTCCACCTGCCACCAGCCGGGCTGGGTCCTAGTGGTCTCATTAGATGAGCTTGGGCCCAGGCAAGGTAATCCCCCTAAGCCACCAATAACTCCGCAGCATGAGTCCTCACCAGCTCAAGGAGGAGGTCAACCCGGCTCAGATCCTCAGTCCGGCACATACAGGCCGGAGGAACCACTAGGATCCGGAAGTGATCCAGGCTGAGCGGCTGGCGAACCACTCGCTCGCCCATATAGTACTCCCACCCAAATGGGCCCTCCAGTAGGATACGCCTCGTAGCAATGTCGCGGCTGCGCATTAGATCTGCGCCGGCCCATTCCTCTACCCCTCTGCAGGCATCCCAATGGACTTGCAACAGTTCAGAGTACAATACAATGCAAAGAATAGTAAACCGTACAGTGTGATGAACAGTGTGCAGTAATCAGTGCCCAGTGCAGTGTAGTGCAGTGAACGGAATAAAGAACAGTGCAATGAACAGTGCAGTGAACAGTAAGATGTATAACGCAGTGCACAAATAATAAGTAGTAAATAAAGATACCTGGTCAGGGGTCAGCCGGTCCAGTGACGCTCGAAACCGGTCAATGTCCTTTCCTCCGGCCTTCAGCCCTCGGGACCACCGGGCTGCACGGGGAATGACCAAAGAGTTTGTTGCAGAGTTCGCCGGGACATAAAGCCCGAGGAACTCGTAAGTCCATAACTGCAAAGAAGAAGATGTCAGCAAGTAGCAATAACAGGTAACAGAAATAGATGAAGAACTGCAGAAACTAAATAATACCTCCTAGACCCTCCAGTATCCCTCAATGCTGAGCTCCTGGGGGAACCGAGTCAGTGTCCACATAAAGCTGTACAGGGTGGCAAGAGCAGTCCCTCTCCAGTCGTAGCTGGCAACTCGACCAAGACGAGCAAGTCCGTCCAAATATTGCAAGTGGATGGTATTCTCCTTGTTCGAGAACAAGGAGGTACCGAACATAAACATAAGAAAGCCTCGGGCGACCCACTTGTAGTGGCGAGGCTCGGTGCACTAGAAGTGTCGAAAGCGCTCGAAAAACCAGGTGTACTTGAATCTGTCGCGATCCATATGAGCAGGAACGGTCCCGAGGAAGTACGTCACCGCATCAGTCGACTAGGCTATGGTCGGATCAAATGGGATGGGAGCTCCTCCAACCCGGATGCCGGTAATGAGCACGAAATCCAGAGGCGTTAGAGTAGCCTCAAAGGTAGTGAAGTGGAAAGTGTTGGTGGTATCCCACCACCGCTCGGCGAGGGCTGTCAGCCATACCCGGTCGTTGCTCGTCCTACCCAGTAGGGGTATGAAACGAGCAAAACCAGATGCATCAATATAACCCCGGCTAGGAGCAGGGAGGGTATCATACCACTCTAACACCTCCCCGGAAACTGAACCTCCGAAACCTCGGACGTAGTGACCAGCCTATACAGAGAAGACAAACAAAGGATACATAAAGAGCATATCAAACACATGAAATATGCAAGCCCTGATAAATCAAGCAAATCATTCAAAACCTAAGTGACGGTCCTTCGGTTCTTTTCAAGCCCTAGAAAACTAGACACCCTAACCCTAGGATAATGGTTTCTGCACATCCTGATAATCCTCAGCCCCTATCTTCTTGAGTCAAGTAGTCTTCCAAAAAATATATATATAGAACAAAATAATAATAAAAAAAAATCTCTTTGTGTTTTGCCCCTTTCACCCTTTTAGGATCACCCTTTTAGGATTCTAGGAATCTTTAAAAATTTTCTCTAATCTTTCAAAAAAAAAAAATCCTTTCATAAAATTTCTAGGATTTTCTAATATTTGCTTAAAATTTTCCTTAGAATTCTAGGACTCTCATTGTTTTATAAAAACAAAAAAAACAAAAAAAACCCAATATTCCTCAAAATTTTTGACATTTTCTTAAAATTTTTCTTAAATTTATAGGATTTTCTCAAAATTTCTTAAAATTTTTCTTAATTTTCTAGAATTTTTCTTAAATTTTTTTCTTAATTTTCTAGAATTTTTCTTAAAATTTTCCTCAAATTTCTAAGATCTTAAAATTCTCTACAATTTTCTACGATTTTTGAAAAATTTCCAGAAAATTTCATAGATTTTTCAGATTTTCTATTTTTCCTAAACTTTTTCTTAAATTTCTAGGATTTCTAAAAATTTTTCAAGATTTTTCTAAAAATTTGCTTCATTTTCTAGGATTTTTGAAAAGTTTTTCAAAATTTTTTAGATTTCCTAAAACTTCTCCTAAATTTTTTAAAAATTTTCTAGGATTTTCTTAAAATTTTTTAGATTCTCTAGATTTTCTAAAAAGTTTTACCTTAATTTTTTAGGATGTTTGAAAATTTTCTCCTAAATTTTCTAGGACTTTTTTAAGGTTGTTAGCACCCCTTAAATTTCTCTACCCTAACTTTTAGAAATTTTTGACACAAATTTTAGGATTTCTAATAAAAATTATCCTCCTAGTTTTCATGCCAAAATAATAATATATATATATATATATATTAACAAAAAAAAAAATAATAAAAAATAAAAAAAAAAAAAAAACCAAAAAATCTCCCCTAGATTTGTGTTTTTCCCAAAATAAAATTCCAGCCTTTTTAACTAAATTGCCCATTTTCATTGTTTGTTCAAAATCTTAAGTGTCCGTACTGTTTTAATCTCCATTGCATAGGTAGCAAAACTAAGTTCAAAATCCCAATAATCATTCATCATACGTCATTATCATCATTTCACAACACATTATCATATCATTTGAGGGGATCCTAGGCATGCGTCTACGTTTGCCATACCATACAACATGCTTTGGTATTTAAACAGCAGGTTTGAAAAACCTACCAATGGGCACTGGCGAGACATATGATGGTCGGGCTCCCGCAAAAGAATGTCGGCTGCGACAGCATCAGCCGGAGGCTCGTAGCGTCTCATCCCGCGCGGAACTACACGATGAGGCAGTGGAGCATATGTGTGAGGGTCGAAGGGTGCTGGATGACCCTCTCCAGTGTCGAAGTCCAAGAAGGCAGCCATCGCAGCCTCTGCAGCAGCCGCCTGCGTCTCAGCAGCTGCTCACGCCTCCTCCTCAGCAACACGGCGAGAGGCACGCTCCGCCTCAAGAACACGGATGTCCATCGTAGCAGCGGGCTGCATAGAAGTAACCCCACCAGCAGGAAGGCTAGTGGACGTACTCCCGAGAGCACCTATGGAAGAGCTCCCAGTAGTAGCAGGGCTCCATCGTGCCCCTAGATCATCATCCTCATGGCCTTGGCCCGCTATAAAGAAGAAGGGGATCACTAAAAGCAAAGAGAACATCGTGTGAGTTTGGGAAGTAAGAAAAGAACAAAGGAAAAGTTTGAAAACTTGAGAGAGTTTGAGAGTGTTTGAAACTTTGAGAGAGAGAGAGGGAGGTGCAGAATGAGCCACACCCGCGCGCCTCAAGGGGCCTTATACGCGTCTGGATGTGGCGGTCACCACTTTCAATGTTAGCGACCGCCGGATTTTCCAAAGGTTTTATGGCGACCGCCAGGTTCAAGGGGATCTTATTCGGCGACCGCCACTTTTGAAGGGTTTTGATAATGGCGGCCGCCTGCAGTCATATCATGGAAGGGGCTGTTTAGGGCCTTTTTAATGTGTGTTTTGTCTATCATCTTATTATTTCATTTATTTATTATAGTCAATTATTTTCTTTTTGTTTTAGAAAAAATAATTTTCAAAAAAATAAAATACATGAATAATTTTCTTTACTGTGGGTTATTTATATTATTCTAGTGTGCATTTTCGAAAATAATTTGTTAGCATGAGTATGATTTCTTTTTATTTTGTTGCTCCATCTTTTTTCTTTCTTTCCGATAAATTTAATTTTAAGCTCTAATTAGGCTTTTAATTATTTCTATTACATACCTCGAATTTTTAGTTCTTAACTCGACCTATTAATTCATGGTTTTCTTTTCGATAAATTTAATTTTAAACCCTAATTAGGCTTTTCATTATTTCTATCCTATACCTCGAATTTTTAGGTCCTATCTCGACCTATTAATTCATGGTTTTCTTTCCGATAAATTTAATTTGAATTCCTAATTAGGCTTTTAATTATTTCTATCACATACCTCGAATTTTTAGGTTTTAACTCGACCTATTAATTCATGGCTTTCTTTTCGAAAAATTTAATTTAAAGCCCTAATTAGGCTTTTAATTATTTCTATCCCATACCTCGAATTTTTAGGTTTTAACTCGACTTATTAATTCATAGCTTTCTTCCCGATAAATTTAATTCTAAGCCATAATTATTCTCGCTTCATGTTTCGAATTTTTAGGTCTTAACTCGACCTATTAGTTCGACGTCTGACTCGGTTCTCCCCATGACTTTAAATTGACTCCTCGGTCCTCCTCATAACCCTAAACTGACTCATCGGTCCTCCTCATGACCCTAAACTGACTCCTCGGTCCTCTTCATGATCTTAAACTGACTTCTCGGTCCTTCTCATAACCCTAAACTGACTCGTCGGTCCTCCTCATGACCTTAAACTGACTCGGTCCTCCTCATGACCTTAAATTGACTCATCGGTCCTCCTCATGACCCTAAACTGACTCATCAGTCCTCCTCATGACCTTAAATTGACTCGTTGGTCCTCCTCACGACCCTAAATTGACTCGTCAGTCCTCCTCACGTCCTCAAACTGACTCGGTCCTCCTCATGACCTTAAACTGACTCTTCGGTCCTCCTCATGACCCTAAACTGACTCGTCGGTCCTTTAACGACCTAAAATTGATTGATATCTTTCTTTATACATGTCTGTATTTCATTATACTTGTCATACATCATATTTCTTATCTTACATCCTTGCATCTTGCCCCATGAACTACGTTCTGGTCTGATCCCTAGCAAAGGGGTATGTAGGTAGCTCGATGAAAATTCGAGTACGACCAATATCATATGGATGCTTGTGTGTTTGTGGCTTAAGATTGATGGCTCGGTCAAATGGTTGTTGTCTCTGGATCTTTAATATAACTTGATTCACGCATTGCTATGCAAGTTATATCAAAGAGGGGCAACTGTAGACACCCCAATTTGACCCCGCCCAATCTTAGGCGAATTCGATGATGAAAACATGTGGAATAGTGCCTCAGTTCGATCCTCGAGAAGTGATCTAAGCTTGGTATTTGAACCCGAAACCTTCAAACCAATGAAATTTTGTCGAACCATCAAAACTTGCTGCCCAAGTAAGGCGACCGCCAATTTTCATCGTGGCGCCCGCCATAGAACTTTGTAGAAACCCTAGCCAAAGGTGGCGACCGCCAACTTCAATCATGGCGACTGCCAACTACAATCATGGCGACCACCATAGATTTTTGTGGAACCTTTCAAAAACATGGCGACCGCTATCATGCACTATGGCGACTGCCAACTCCAAATGACCTGATGTGTCCCTAAAACGTGGTAACATTTCATTGGCTAATAAATTCTATAAATACCGTACCTCTGGTACGTTTTTTAGAGAGAGAATGGGAGTGTGAGGTTAGTGAGTGAAACTCTGCCGAGACGCCGAGCAATTCCGAGCCCGTTGCCAAAATCCTGCCGAAATACCGAATCCTAAATCTCCGATACCTACATTTGGAGCCCTAGCTTGGGATCACCATCCGAGAATTGAAGCACATTCCCCAATTTGAGGATTCCACGATTCAGGTATCTCGTTTGGATCCCCAGTCTTCTTAGCTCCAACTTCTCTCTATTTTGGAGTAACCGGGTTAAAATTTAATTTCAATTTACATATTTCGTTCACTTCGCATAATTTAGTTGCTTTCTTTATTTTTCTAGTTATTAATTTCCTCACATTCACGCACCCACACTAAGCACATTATCTTTAATTAATTCATTAAATGGATACTAACATATTTCAGCAATTACAACTTAATAATATTGTTAATTGTTTTAGTAATGCATCTACATTTATGTGAATGTAGTAATAAATATTACATTTCACATATAAATTGGATAGTTGTAATCAATTCATTTGTCTTTTTAGTATTTATTCAATTTCCTTTATTAGTATATTCTATTTTTTTCCTTTTAATGTGGTAATTTTATTTTCATTCCTTAGTTGTTTTAATTTATCTTTCTAGCATTAGTTTAATTTTTCAGCTTTTATTTTATTTTCTTCTCCCTTAATTAGTCTAATTTTTCTTTAATAATGTTCTAGTTCATTTTCTTTTCCTTTCTTATAATATTAGCTTAATGTTCTATTTTATATTTTGCTTAACACTTCTCTTTTATTTTTTTATCTTATTTTTCTTTTTTCTTAATATTAGTATAATTTCCTTTTCTAGCATTCCATTATTAGTCTAAATGTTACATTTTCTCTTTTCTTTTCTTTCGAAATTAGCTTAATTTTCTTACTATAGTATTTCTTTTATCCTTTTGTTGAGCCAATAAAATCACAAAAAAGACTTGTAAGTTAATTTTCACTTTAAAATAACATTATAATTTTTTTTTCTCATAATAATTAAAACTCAATTATCTTTTTCAGGTCACTTTCTTCTTTTATTTTCTGTTCCTTTTCTTTTATTTTCTTTTAGAAGGTAAAATGTTAAATAAGTAGATCTTCTTTTTATTTTAAAATTTTTCTTTGTTAGCTTAACTTTTCTTCTATAAAATTTTTCTTTTCTTTTCTTTTCTTCTATTAACTACAAAAAGTACAAAAATATCTTTTGATGTTCTTTTTATTCTTCTTATTTTCATCATTTATGTAAATGATTGGATTTTTCTCTTAATAGCATCTTCTACCCTTCTTATTTTGTCAAATCTTTTTCTTTTCTTTTGAAACTTTAATTTCTCTTCAAATATAAAACCCTCTCTTTCCTTTTGTTAGCAAAATTTCTTTTAATAATTTTCTTTGTGTGCATTTCTCAATTCTACCTAGTTTATTTTCTACCTAGTTTAGTTTATTTTTTATCTAGTTTATTCTCTACCTAGTTTGCTTTGGTATCAAACATATTTTGGTCATTTTATTTAAAACTATGCATTTAACTTATTTTTGCTTGTAATCCATGTTTAAGTAATTTTAACAACTGTGGCACTTTATTCTTTTCACGAAATCATGTTAATTTAGATTACTTAAACAATATTGCATGTGGGTATGTTCCATGAATTCTTTACATAAAAATTACACGCCATAAGACTTAGGATTTTTCCTTTGACATTTATGCGTTTTGGAGTGCTATGTACATATTTTATATATTTTTCATATTTAATTTTGAATGTTCTCTCTCTGCCGCCATTCTCTTTATTTGCATGCATTTAAAAAATCATATTAAAGAACCAATGATGATTAGTAGAGGCCAACCTTACGATTGGGCAAACAGGGTGCCTAACTGTCACGCCCCAAACATCCGGGTCACGCGAAAGCCCGCCAAAACACCCATTTATGAAAATAAGATTTTCATAAGAAATCAAAATGTACAACATTTGGATAAAAGTCCCCACAGTTCAACTCTCATAAACTGTAAAACATGCATTCTCATACATGAATAAA
>JAULJZ010015752.1:0-16096 GCA_032270985.1 Heliamphora pulchella | reverse complement strand
CCCGCTCGAGCAAGCTCCCCACCGCTCGAGCGGTTGTCGCTGGGAGAGAAAACTAAAAAAGGAAACCAAAACCGAACCCCCGCATGCTTAACACGTATAGCACCTATACAAAATATGTTGTTCTACAACGGAAACATAAGCCATGCAACACAGAGATACATATATGAAAAAAAACGCATCAACATATATAAAGATCTCGAAAAGAGACGGGTCCAGGTTTCACAATTTCCATCTCAGTTTCGTCTGGACGGTTTTCCCCATCCGTACGAACGGTTTGGCGTAATGCAATTTTTTTTATGCTGCAGATCCTGTCCCGCACCGCATTTGATTCAATTCATATGCACTACTATGGTATCTTGAGATTTCGGTCCCCTTAGTGGTAGCAGTGGTGGCAATGGTAACTGTGGCTATGAGGTAAAAGTGGTAGTGACGGAGGTGACGGTGTTAGAGATGGTGGTCACAGTGGTGTTGGTGGTGTTGGTGGTGTTGGTAACGGTTGTGATGATAGTAACAACGATAGTAATGAGGGTGGTCGTGAAGGTGGTGGTAGCTGTGGTGATAATGGCTATAGTGGCGACAACGACGGTGACAGCGGTGACAGTGACGGTGTTAGTAACATAATTTAATAAAATAATATTTTTATTTTTCTAGAAGAGATATTTTTCAAGTATCACCCAAAACCAAACACCAGAAAGAAAAAACAAAAAAATGATTTTTTATAAAATAAATTTACATAAAAATATTTGACGTAAAATTAAACGGAACCTAAATGTACAAATTTTCTTTGGACCTCTATCTATTTTATGCAATGAGACTTGTATATAATATATTAATACCTATGCAAGAATGTCTAAAGAAACCAAGCATGTGGCTATGTGCATTTAAAATCACCCTTAAAAAGAGACTATCATTAAATTTGAATATACTTAAGAGGCACTTCGATTTTATGATAGGAGAATCTCAATGCATACTTGACTTGCAAATAGATTTTTTTTATATATAAAAAAAACACATTATTTATAACTAAACATGAAATGTAATTATTTCTAATCATTGTATAAAGTAAAAAATAGTCTAAAATTTTAATCTCTCTTAATATTACAATTCCTACGTAAAGATGTAAATTTGACCCGAAACCCGTGAACCACTAGACCAACTCGAGCTCAGCATTGTAGTACCCTAAATGGAGCTCAATCAAGCCTTGAGCCCATATACCTCTTGATTGGGCCTAAGTTCTAAAGCCTATAGCTCCTAGCCAGTTTTACACCAAATAAAAAAAATAAATTAAAAAATCCTAACGATCGACCTAGCCTACTGTACAACGGTCATAAACCGCTATTTTTAATCCGACAGCCTAGATCGATTCCTAAGCCTTGGGCCCAGAAACCCCTCAGGTCAGTCTTGGGCCTCCTCTCTAAAAAAAAACTTGGCCTGCCCAGCTTGAACTTTGATAGGAACTCAATGGGCTACGGAGAGCTAGGATCGGGCCAAAGTGTGGTGAGTTGGGTCTGATTGAAATTACACCCCAATCCCTATGGCATTGTTATCCCTTATTTAATACCTTATTACATATTTATTTTGAAGGATAGTAAAAGGGGAGATAAATAATTCCCTTACTAATTATGTCACCTCCCCTCTCTCATTCATTTATCCTTCATTAGCGGTTGTTATACGTATGCGTGTACAAGTGTATATTTAAAAATTAAAATAAATTAAAAGATTAAAGAATAGAAAGATTTAATTTTAAAATTGTAGATAATTATAATTTTTGAATTAAGTAATGGAAAAAAAAGTTTAATGGGCAAAATCAAATAAAGGTTTTTTTCGTATAAGAAAAAAAGGGTATATAGGTATCTCAAAATCCACATTTTATTTTAACAGTTTCACCGAATGGGAATTCTCTTTTTATTTATTAGTATAGATATAAAAAATATAAAAAAGAGGGACATGGCCTACATACTGTGTAATTTATCTAATAGTCTAATATGAAGGATTAATCGGTTAAACAAATAAGATAACTACATTACACTAATTTGTAGTAAAAAAAAACTTTATTATACTAATTTTTAGTCAAAAAATAAAAATTGATTCCGACTAGTTAACTATTAATTATAATTTTGTATATTACTTGTAAAATAATAATTCTAGGTGATTATTAGTTATAAAGTATAGTCAATTGCATTATTTGGGTCACTATTAAGCTGAACAATTAACTTCATTTGACACACCTACCAGCAATTGCTCATGTATATCTTTCTACAATAATGATAGGGTAATTAAATTGTTCTATTAAATTTATGTACTAAATGATGTGGTATAATTATAAATATTAAATACAAATAAAAATTATGTAAAATCCATTATGTTAACATTTGTAGTTATACTATATCATTTAATAAATTAATTTAATACAATAATTTAGCCAGGAAAACTTTGTTTTTGAGAAGTCTTTAAGAAATAGAAGGAAACTTCACAGTAAAACTTAAGTTTCAGAACTCGACGGGTCCATGCCAACTCGTCTTGTGTTCAATGGACTTTCTGGTCCTGATGCAATCGCCAGAGTTTTCTCGTCAACTCTGGATTTACGTTATTAAAATTTAAATATTTCAATTTTAAGAATATTCTTCATTTGAAAAAGAAAATCTATAGATGAGTTCCCCTCTATATTTCTGTTTCTCTAATTATTAAAGTCTACTCTAAAATGTGTTCTCGAATTTAGTCCACCAAACACCACTTGCTTAATTCCAACGTTGTTGTCCATTGAAAAGTAATTGAGCAGAAGGAATAGCAAAAAGTGGTATTCCATTTTAATTTGTACACAATTGTGTACATCCCATCACTTTTTATGTGAAACTCACACAAATGTGTGATTTAAATTGAAATCAGGTAATGCCTCATGAAACATGAAATAATTTTTCGTATTAATTAATATATGGCTCATTAACTAATAAATGATAGCAAAAAACTAAAACACCATCTCACATCGATAAAAAATAAAAATTATATTTTGTATATTAAAAAATTTGTAAATTACTATTAATAACTTGGCTTAACTTTTCTAACTACATTATTAAACTCTTTATTCAACTTATTAAGCTAGTAGTTCACTTGTGTCGTTACAAATACAATGATAAAAATATTATTTTACCTTTTTGGTCTCGGGCTTGAGAACTGAAATACGTCTAAACTGTTGATCTAAACCGTTTATATTATTGTTCTAAATATTTATAATATTATTGTAAAAAATCAAATTGATCGAATATCGATAACTACGTTATCAAATCACATTTGTTCTAATAAAAATAAACAGTAATTTCTATTTCATTATTCATTTTATTAGTACGTGTAATTTGTTAATACAGTTATCGATATCTGATCAATTTAAATTTTTATAACAATAATATATACATTTAGAACAATAAATAAACGGTTCAAATTATCAAAATAAATTCATTTTGAACCTAAACAAGGTCCAACATGACCGATCTAGTTCCTCACGGGACTTAAAGGATGCCGAACTCTACCAAAAGCTGGCAAAATCAAATCCCACAAGATTTATCTTAACTATATGCAGATCAACCCTCTACAAGAATAAAGTTTAAGCCACCATTAGTAACCTTTTAAAGTTGTTGGACAATTGAATACCAACCAGGAACAGATTTGGGTGCAAAGAAGAAGTGGATTCTACCATTGTTTAACTGATTGAATCAACAGAAGTTAACCAATAAAAAATGAGAATCAAATGATTTTGACTTCTTCTAATGCACATCTAGAAGCACTGATACCATATTAAAACATCGAAAGTTGTATCATTGATTTATGCAATCACACATGCCACTCCGTTTACCCAAATATACAATTTGGATATAGGAATATACATGTCATGTGTAGGCTATATCCACATCAAAACAAGAGAGAAATTGAAGTGGGTCTTGAACGGTTTATAAAATAATATGGGTTGGATTCGAGACACCAAACATAACATATTCGTTTAAACTCATGGATTGGTACGATGTAATTTTGATTAAAAAAAATAAGCCTCTCTCTCAAATACTTCCCTGCAACTTGAACCACTCGTTTTGAGATGAGAGATGGAAAACGTACTCTCAATATAGGTACATGTTTTGTGAATACCAATAACCCATTGAGCATGTTTGGATTGGGAGATTAGGGAGGGTCAGATAAGACTAAAAAATAAGCAAGTCCCTGATAAGCTTCTTGATAGAATGAAGAAAAGAACAGAAAGATCTCGTTTAATGGAGGAAGTTGGGTTACACTTCTGACATGAAAGAAAACACAAATTCTAAACTACCCCCAACTCGGCTATTCCCCTTTTCTTTATAGCCTTCCCTCTTCCCTAACTAATTAACTAACTAATTACACTGATTAACTAACTCTACCCATAATCTCATTCTTATGCTTACAGTACATCAGTTGCACTGCTGCACCAATTGCCCAGCTGTGCATCAGCTGCATTGTGGCATCATTGCCCTGCTCTGTTGCGGTATCACTATCCTTCTACTGCTTTGCTGCCTCGACTACTGCTCTGCTGCACCTGATTTCACACTAATTTCACTAATTTCTCTTTATTTACGGTGTTTATCATTCTATCCCCCTTAAGAAGGCCTTATCCTTAAGGCCAAGTTTAAAAGAACAAGATCAATTATGCACTTTCGGTCAACAACAAAAGCCAAAAATGTAACATCAGCATGGCATTTAAGGAGCATGGAGTATTTCTCTCAGAAGTAGCCAAACAAACCATAACTGGCCACAACAAAATCAAAAACTTTCCAGAGTGCTAACAGCTTCCAAGAAGGGCCCTCCTTTTCAAGATTGTAGGTTTCAATTAAGGCAATCTGTATGCAAGTTGGATCTTCTCCCACTTGGCATGATTCTTTAAACAAAAGATAAAGATGAAAGAATATTACACCCTCAAAACCGTTGAATGTGTGTTCTAATATTCCTAGATCCCAATTCTTGTAGAGGCATTCAATTAATTCTTTAAGAACTTCTCGCCACTTTGGCCACAAAATCAATTGACACCCTTTGAAACTCTTTTTGCTAATCACAACAGAAAAAAAAAGAGCCAATCTTGAGTTAAAGAACAACAAGAAACTGGGCAATGGAGGAACACCATGCACACAAGAGCCGTGCCAATCTCCCGATTGTTGGATTTTTCCACCGAATCGATCTCTTGTTTCTTCATTCCAAGCTTAATCTGGATCAATTTTCCGGTTTCTTTATCATCCAATTCCTTGTTCAACATTTCGTTGTGATAAAGATCTCCTTTAATGGAGGCCTCAATTCAATTTATTCGTTGATAAGAAGTTGAATTACACTTCAGACAAAAAAGAAAACACAAATTCTAGACTACCCCCAGCCCTATTATTCCCCTTTTATTTATAGCCTTCCCTCCTCCCTAACTAATTAACTAACTACTAACTAATTACACTGATTAACTAACTCTACTCGTAATCTCATTCTTATGCTTACAGTGCATCAGTTGCACTGCTGCACCAATTGCCCAACTGTGCATCAGCTGCATTGTGACATCACTGCCCTGCTCTGTTGCAACATCATTGTCTTTCTACTGCACTGCTGCCTCAACTGCTTCTTTGCTGCACCTGATTTCACACTAATTTTACTAATTTCCCCTTATTTTCGATGTTTATCAGTCCCATATGATTAGTTTGTGTCCTCGGACTACTAATCTCGCGTTTGTATCACATGATTAGAATTAATAATCCAACGAATATTGAATTACTAATACCTCATTCATAGTATTAATAATACCAACCTCACTTGGTATTATTAGCACCAAGTTCCAAATTATCTTCTCTCTCCATCTAATGGTCAAAAATAACTCTATAAATCTTATCACATTCTTTATCCTACCATAACCAAACATAAACCAAACTTTTTACTGTACACATAATCTATTCCATGATCCTCTAGAATTAAAAAAAAAACATATAGAACCCACATTATTATTTATCCCTCCTATCCTATCCAATTCCATCCGAAATACCAAACGAGTTAATTATGTACGTGGTATGGATACATGATGTTATTTTTATAGGACCAATGCCTCATAAGTAAGATAAGGACATACAACAATAAAAACTACCCATGCACTGAACTTGAAGATTTGAAACTTTATAACAAAATGAAAGTAATCTCTAGAACAAACAAGACATTGGCATGCTACGAACTTCACCAAATTAGAGCTATGTATGAAATTATGAATGCACAACTTAAGGCATCTCATGAACTTTCATCTTATAATTAGCCAAGTAAAAGAATACGTAGGATCTATGTTTATTATGTTGCATAGCTTGATGTTTATCGCCCTGGTGTGGACCAAATCAGGATGTCACATGTTGCCACATTGACACAAGCTGCCAAACTATTAGCTATTGTCAGCACCTTCTTCAAATCCTGTGACCTTCGATCTTTTTCAAGAGCACAAAACCACTAAAGAATTCAACTCGTACATCAAATAATTTGGAGAACGTATACATCAAATGTGGGTGTGTTTATTCACAATTAATTCCATGAAGAACCAAGAAAAGAAAAAGAAAAAACCACACAATACTTCTAAAGCACCATGTTCTTACAGTACTACGACCTAGAGGAAACATGCACTCCTAGATAAAGCAATAGTAGAATCCATTCAGATATAGGAACTTTGTGCAAATGAGCAAGAGTAGCAATTCGAACTCGGGAGCTAGTTCACTTTGTGAGATATAGGTTTGCATAAATGAAGCCTCGATGCTATGCACGCCACATTATGCCCATATTTTTTTAGATATTTATTGGTTATAAATTTGATGGCTATGTAATTGGTTAGTATTCTTTTTTACTTCTGCTTGTATCTTTTGAGTACATATTTGTATGGGAAATATAGCAAGTTATAAAGCAACATAGTAAAAAGATATATGTTGAAGTCTAAGAGATGTGTGTTCATTATTGAGGTTAAACTGTAAAAAATATACATAAAAATAATACTTCTTCCAAATAGAAACCAAGACTTACTTTGTCGAAGACCGAAGTTAACCTTCAAACTATTTATTTCTATACGGTAGTTAAGTGTACCTATTAAAATCGGTTTGGCTGTGATGTATTTATTTTCCACATGGCCAACAAAAGAACAAGCAAAAAGGACAATGAGAAATTCTAGTTACCCAACAAAGTTACAGAGCTAATATCATAACTTGTCTTGCTCAAGGAAGTTATATATTAAACATTGTTCACCACAATCCGTTTTCATGAATCCAAAACAAAACAAAGAAACAGCAAAGAACTTATCAAAATTTACTGAGCCTACTCCCTTTAATATGTGTTGAAGCAGAGGATGAATTACCTTCTCCATCATGGCTAGATGTTCTAAATTTTCATGTGTTTGAAACAATGCTTCTCCCTACTCAAAATGTATTTTTTATAAAACTTCATCTATAAAATTATAACCAACAGAGAACAACTACACAAATTATCAATCATACTGAGCAGAACTCCACTAAGATACAACAAATACTATAAACGTCGCAAGGATAACTCTACCATACTAAATTGCTCTCACCACGAGTAAACAAAAAAGTAAAAAAATTGGATAAAAATATATATAAATATATCAAAGACCAAAAAATCACTTAAAGTAGAAGCCATCCGAGACAAAGCATTACTGCAACATCATAACGTTCTGTTACCATGGAGTAGTACATAATTTCAGAAACCCGGCAGCACAAGTTCAAATCTCACACATCATTTCACATCACCAGTTTTTCCCATATTTCCACTTTCAATTCCGATAAAACTAGAAACATAAAGGGCAGTTTGTTTTAGGTACAAGATGCTCAAAAAAGAGAGGAAAAGTTCTAGGTACACAGAATCCAACCACAAATCCAAACTACAGAAAATAATTTCAAATATTCATGCATATGTAAAATTCGCACACATTGTGGATCCAACATGCATATAAATAATTAAAATTATTTTTTGTGGTTGTTTCTATGTACTTAAAAGAACTGTTATATTATAAAGCTACCTTCTGGTGGCAAATACATAGGTTGCATTCGTTGTGGGAGAATAAGTTTCAATCCGACCAAAGCTTTGAGAAGGGTTTCCCCCTCTGGCATTTTGTCACACAATCCAATACCATCTCTCTCATTTGTTTCTCAACATCTTCAATGGGGAGGCTGGCATCTATAGTCTGAAAGAGAGCAATAGAATTAAGTAGGAGTGTGGGGAAAAAAATGCCAAATTTCTTTAACTCGCCACTTAACCCACGCAATTTATGTTGGTGAGTAAGTTGGGTCAGATGGATTGAGTGAAAAAAATGGGCGGATCATGGATGGATTAATTGCAAATTATATTTATTTAATCCGCCATCAGCCTATTCCAACTCGCCTAAGATATATTAGTTATCATTTTTCTACATACGACAAATCTCGGTCTCATATATGTATTTACTGTTAAATAAATTTCTTATAATTTATAAGGAACAAATTATAATTTTGAATAAAATATTTATAATTTTGATTGCTACTATTATATTATGAATATGTTCTTCTAGATATGTATTGTAAATATAATTAGTAGAGATATTTTATTATGCTGTTATTATTATTATTGTTGTTCTTGTTGAATGACTATTGTTATCTTTAATTGGACTTTTTGTTTTGTGTGTTAAATACAATTTTTTAAAAAAAGAAATTGCAATAGAATTTCTTGTTTTTAAAAACTAATTTTAAAAAACAAATTTCAAAGTTTAACAATCTTTCAATCAGTAAATTGCCAAAAAAATTCACCCAACCAGCAATTTTCATGATTAGTGGATTGACAATGAGTTGAAAAAACTTTCTCTCAGCAATAAATGAGTTTGTTAAACCCGTCGTAACCTAAACTCCCCACACCCCTAAAACTAAGGTGAGTCTTAGAAAACAATACAAGTTTACCATTGTGGATTTGAAAGATGAAATGCAAAATGGATCAATTGCTTCCTTGAGTTCATAAATTGGAGGAATGAAAATTAGAAAGAAAAAGTAATTGCATGGCTCGATGGGGGGGGGGGGGGACCCATCTCTACATCTCTGAAATGGACAAGAATTCAACTTTGATCTATCTTTAACATGATTTTAATTTTTTTCCTTTCCACTGTTCCACTATCATTTCATATGAAAACCAAAAGATAAAATATACTGGAAACATAAATGCTAAGTACATATAAAACTACCCATAATTTACAATAAATGGTCCAAATTAAAATGTTTGTAATGTGGGTCATACTTCAAGTATGTCTAGACCATTTATTTTGAATTGTGAGTAATTTTATAGATAATTTTTACGAGTATGTAGATTGCACAGTTTTCTAGTTAGAGAACACTATCAAACTATTTTCCTTCTAATATTGAAACTATAAAAGACATAATGATAGAGGGATTAACCAAAATATATTACCTTCCATGAGGCATCACGGAGTATATGATAGGAGTGGGCAACTTTTTTTTGGAACTCAAGCTGCTCGTATCTCTCACCTCCATAGCCTCCTCTTTCCGCAGCTTTCTGCCAATTTTCAACATGAATTTTCAGTTGCCATGATAGCTGTTTCAATAGAGGAAACTGATAAAACGTTTTTCTTCATTCTATGAACTTGTTAAAAGCCTGAAATCAATTTAAAAACAAAATTTTCCAGCAGCTCAATCAATGGTCATGCTTTATGTTACCATATAAAAAGAGGAATGATCGATAAATACATCAATGATCATGCATTCTGGACAAAAATCCCCTGAATGCAAAGCCAAACTAAAATTCTTTTATATTTTACTTTTTATCTTCTTTTTTTAATCTTTTACTACTCAACTATGAAGCACGGATACTTCGAAAATGGTACCGTACACGTATCGGATACATATCGGATATCGATATTCGCCCGATACGCAGGGATACGTATCGAATACGCCTGAGAAGTATCCAAAAATAAATTTTTATTTTTTCAATTTTGGATACGTTTTAGATACTCCCAAGATACGAAAGGATACGCACGGGATACGGGGGATACGCACAGGATACGTTTTGAATACGAGTGAAATACTTTTTGTATACGTTTCAATTTTTTTTAAATTATTTTTTATTCAATTGATCTTTTGATTTTATTGTTATGATTGTACTATCATCTAAATATTTTTATGCTTAATAAGAACTTTTTTATTTATTACTTATTCAGTTATTCTTGACTTTAATAGTTATTAAACGCTTCAAAATAAAAATAAAATCAATAACTCTTACTTTTAGTTTCGTTTTATAAATAATATAATACTATAAAATATAAAAAATAATTTTTTTACAAACGTATCCTAGTCGTATCCGTATCCTACTTTTTTTAATTTTGTCTTATCGCTGTATCTGTATCGTATCGTATCTGTATCCCGTATCCGTATCCGTATTTCCTAGCTACTCAATATGTAAGCTTCCCAACATGGTTGGTACCCAAATTTTGGCAACAAACATGATAATAGAAGAATTACCTCAGGAGGTATGTCAAGGTATAATACCAAATCAGGTGCCAGCAATCCCATCTCCGGTGCCTGCAAATGGACTCATTGTTTCACTACCTAAAGGAGAGAAAGGGGGAAAAAACCTTGCTTTTATAATAGTTTGAAGAATGTCTTCACCTTACACCATTCAATAGCAAGTCCTTTGGCAGATGAAAAAGCCACCCCAGAAAATGAATAGCGATCTACAATGAGGGTGGTTCCACTTCTCAGCTTAGTCTCCATTAGGGATCTGAAAATATATCATAGATGAGAAGGTAGAAACCTCGACTTTCAAATATTTGCATGTGTGAACACATAAATTATCAGTCACCGACCAATTCCATAAGACAGGGAATCTAAGTCTAACATTCTAAATTTATCCTGTCAGATGCATCTGTTTAAAAAATATTATGAAAAAAGAGAAAGTAAAGATGTTTAAGTAATCTATTTTACTGTAACAAGGCTTTACAACCCTCAGCATCTATGTCAAAACTTGATCTAGGACTAAGGTGCAAAAACCAATTACAAGAATAAATAAAAAACTTAAAATTCACTTAAGTTCTGAAGATTCAATCATGATTTTTTAACACAACGAAGAATGATCTTTTATCCAGCAAAACAAAATCTTGTAACAGATTATCTTCTTAAAAAAAAAAAAGAGTATGGCAGAAATCAAATGAGCCAGATCATAGTAAATTATTTTAAGAATTACAATGTCATATTAGGGCACCGCCTAAGCCCATGTCCTGCAAGCTAAAACAATTTTGTGGAAGCTCTCACAAAAGGCCTCACTAGCTGGTAAGGCACCCAGAATGACTAACATGACTAGAAACAGGCACATGAAATAATGAAGCATATGGCTCAAGAGCCATGTCAATATGGGTAATCTGTATATAACACTACGTTTTAATAAATGATGTTCTAAAAATATTTGCTTCACAGTAACCCTGTGTAAAGATATGAATATATGACTAACCAAGTGGTTATATCTGCATCACCTTTCACAAATGCAGATCAAACTAATGGGCCCCCCATATTCAGGATCACATCTTCAAAGTTCAAACTAAAGTACAATAGAAATAAACAACAATGTTTAGGATGGCATCTGCAAGACTTATGATGTCGCAACCAACTAAAGATGTCAATATTTGCAACCCGTTCCTAAAGCCCGAGTCATTTCGCTGAAATGACATTTTTTTGTGGGCGTGGGGGTGGGAGGCAGGATGGGAATAGGGGAGTTGAGCATCTCTTTATAAATTCAACCAGGAGACTTATCAATGACAAAGCTGAAAACCAAATTGTATAATTAAGCAAAAAGAGAGCATTATCCTAAATGGCTGCTAGTTTTAAAATTACTCATAGGAAGGACAATACAAGTCTGATGAATTAATGATTTCCTGCAAATTCTGAAAACAACAATTACTTGCCATTCAATAATACAAAATGGGAACAATCAACTGAACTATCATTTATATCCCAAAAAGCAACTAAGAATTCAATATTGTGGTCCACAAAACACTTATAAAGCTCTTCCTACATGTGAAGCAATAGGCTCTTCTTCCCAATACCAATCCAAATGTCTTTTTCTTACTTGTTTCTCTCCTGTTTTTTGGGTAAATAAGCAATTAATATACCAAAAAGGAGATTTTACAATGTAGAACCGAAAGAAAGACGCCCTTGTCTAAAAATATCAATTCTCATAGCCCGAAAGGGTAGGAAAGATAAAAAAAATAACCACAATGGCTCACACGTCTCAAAAGAAACCAAAGAACACAAGACCTTTGGCAAGCAAAACTAAAGCACTTGTTTATACAAGCACGTGGCGTGCAAACTTTGTTCACAAACTCCATCAGTATCTCATTGTTCAATTACTCAGCTTTGGTGTAACTAGTGCAACTTCAGCTACAGTTGCAATATTTCCCCTATTACATGTAACAAGGCTGCTGATAAACACAAAATTGCTTGCTGTGCATTGAAATTCAAATTTATTTAGGAAATGCAAAACTATTAATAGATGAAACATGAAACAAAATATAAACCTTTTAGACCTTAGCAAAGCAGAAAAATGACATGATGCATTATTATATACTGACACAAACCTCTTCTCCCAGCGATTAGCACTGAATAGTAAATGGATTGTGCGATCATCCAAGTGTGACTTATTAGCAAGATAAGATGAGATCATTTGCCCAACACCTGTGTCTCTATCGGGAAAACGCCACGATTCAACCAAATAACCGAGTCCCTCCACGTACGAAAGTAACCTGCTTGATTGCGAGGTCTTCCCACTACGATCCAAGCCTTCAAGTACAATTAAAGCTCCTCTTGACATGCTTTTATGATTATTTTCCATGGGAATTTGGCTTAAAGCTCTTTTGATTGGGAGTTTCAAATTCAATGACCGTCGAGTTGCAACTGCCCCAAATTTCCTAAAGAAAATCAAAATTTAAATAACAATTCTTCACAGAACGGCTAGCATTTAGCCGATAATTCATTTCAACCTCATACATTTTAAAATCATTTCACCTCATATATTTTTAAACCATTTCAACCTCATATTTTCCCCAAGCGGGATCCTGAGAAAAGATATGACCCCTTCTTGTCTAAAATCACTTATTTTGGCATTTTTAACCCATAGTGTAGAGTGGATCTCGAAAGATATGAAAGATCCCCTCCAAGCAGTGCATAGAACTTTCATCAAATATAGCGTTCCACATAATTATACATGTCTCTGTGAGATCGAGTATGAAATTCTATTTACTCACTTTAAATTGAGTATCTATTTGCCTCCTTTTCCTGCTAGAATTGAAAATCTTCTATTTTACATGTCCACACAATTTCAATACCAATATTTACTTTTCTCAGCAACCAATGACTGCTAGGAAAAGATTAAAGAAGCAAAACACGAGAGAGACGGTGGAAGAATGCTTACAAAGCCTTCGAAGAAGCGAAATAACAAGCATGTGTCAAGAAATTCTCGTTCCTCCGAGCTGAGATCAATGATAAACGAAGACATTAGTAACAATAACTAAGATTAAGACGAACGATCTCATAATTCAGATCCAATTGAGCGAAATTAATAAGGATTAATCGGAAGTACCTGTGAGTGACGGGCGGATTAGCAAGGATAGGCAGCTCATAAAATATATAATATAGCGTTTAAGATTGAATCGATTCAAATCACCGCTGCTTTTTCAAACTCTCGATTTCGCGCCTTTCTTGATTCCTGATGAAGCGCCTCGGTTGTTTCTCTCCATTTTTAAGTGGAACCCAGCCAACGCCGTTCGTTGCTTCAGTCATCAAAATTAGGGTGACTAAAAAGAGCTGTTTGGGATGTACTTTTACCCCTCAACTCAATTGGTAATTAATTAAGTTAGTTTTTATATATATATATATATTTTTTCGTAACTTTAGTCAAAGCTAAATTAAGTTTAAATTAGGTTGTTTGATAATTTAATTTTTAAGCTAATTTTTTTAAGTTAGTTATTTGAATAAAAAGTAATTTTTTTTATTTTTTTGTTTTAAAGTAGACAATTTTACTCTTCTATATATTTAATATTAATAATTATATGTAATTAGTAGTGAAAATAATAAATTATAAATAAGAGATATTATTGTATTTTAAAAATTGTGAGAATTTGAATAGAATATTTTAGGAGTTCGTGTTTTGATTTGATTTTTTAATTTTTTTATTTTTTTACCAAACGAGCAACTTTATCTTTTTAACGTTTTTAACTAAAAAGTTAAAAAGTTAAGGTCGTCAATCAAGGCCTTAAGATGTTTACCATTTTTACAAAAGAAAAGGAAAGAATAAATTATATTATTTAGAACAATTTTTTATGGTGGTTTTTTTATTTTTTATTTTTTATTTTTTATTTTTTAATTAAAATAGCTAATATATTTTTATTCTTTGTTTTTAATTTTAGTGTTTGAGTTCTTTTAAAGAAACTAAACCATATGGCTCAAAGATGGCCTTTTGTGTTAAAAAAAAAAAGTCAACTTTTTAGATATCACCTGAGATATTAGCATAGGTTTTTTTTTTTTTTTTTTGTGCATAGAGTTGCCTTTTTAATTAATTGTGTTATAGTTATTTTATTTTTAAAAAATTAGAGTATTTAACGTGGGTGTTTGATATTGTTAAAATTAATAACTTATAAATTGTAATTTGTAGCAAAAACTATGAATCTTTGATAATTATGTTAGCTTGTAACTAAAATTAAAAAAAAAAAAGTTATACCTTATAACTTAAATATAAAAAAATAGTTATAACTTGTAAAAGAAGTTATGGTTTGGCAAAGGGTTCGTGGTTACATTCGGCTTTTGGACAGCAGTCGGTGAAGGAATCACTTTGTTGTCTATCAAATCTTGAATCTCATACCAGAGCATCATGCAATTGTTCGTTAAGTAACCATACCCCTGGTGAAAAACACAATATGAATTATGAAAATATTTGGGTTGGTTGGGAATGGAGGAATAAATTCTACAAATTATTGGGCGTGTGTAATGGCATGAGATGTGAAAATTAGGTTTCAACCATGTTAACTCGAACATATAATGATAAAGATATTAGAATTGTTAATAATGAAAACTCTACTGGTGTTGGGTTTGACAAAAGGAACCGGGTTGACGGTTGGACTCGTGTTGGCTTAAAACGTGAATAACTTAATTAATGTTCCTTGTGAATGTGATGGATAATTAAGGTTGGGCACGGGTTGCTTCTCGGTGAAAAATCGAAAACTTGCACAATGTAAAGTAGGTCCTTCCTTCGGGTTAATCCCTGTAAAAGTGTGCTTCTAGGCGGCTCACCCATCGATGTTTGCGAGAAAAACAAAAAATGTGTGCTCTCCGCGTCGGGCTATAGAATGAGTATTTATCAATTGGGTCTCGCGTGGCTTGGCGGTGATAAATATGCATGGGTCTATAGACGCTGTCTGGGCTTGATACTTAATTATATCAACAAATGAAATTGGGTTGGTAAAACCATACGATGTAATTGATGAATATGAGAATTGAGAAACCTTGGTAATGGTTGGGGTTCGAAAATGAAATGAAAGGAAATGGAATAGAATGAAATGAAATGGGAGGGTCATGGTAATCGTGTTGGGTTCGAGATAACGAAATTAAAAGATTAACTACGGCGTGTGTTGACTTCTTTTGTGGTAAGAAAAGAAAGCTAAATGGTGGATTTTGTAAGGAAAATTGGTTATGTGAACCAGTGTTTGATAAGAAAATGGAAGTGGATTTTGGTAACTTTATGTGTTGTATATCGCATAACCATCATCGCATGTCATGCATATATTCATCGTTAGTCAATTTTCTACGAGTCTCGACTCATGTTATTTAACAATATTTCAAGTAATCATGAGGAACAAGTTATCTTCTAAAAGGGTATGTGTTAGCCCGAGGGTTTTTTAATTTGATTTTGATGATTTTTATAATTTATTTTCTAAGAATAAATGGTTTTAAATGAATAATATTTTATATTTCCAAAATGAAAGTGTTAACACATTTTGAACAATCAAAGTTGACACCTTAGCAAAAAAAAATGACTTTTATCTCAAAAG
>JAULJZ010015741.1:0-16099 GCA_032270985.1 Heliamphora pulchella | reverse complement strand
GAATTATTGTTGAGAGCTCATTTAAACGGACCAAATAGAATGAGTGGAGGGACTTGTAAATCTTTGAAATTTTGCAGGAGTCAGTGATTGAAAACAAGTATTATGATAGTTTTTTGCGGATAAATCGAGTTCTTGTTTTTTTTTTTTTATCGGTATACATCTAGGGTTTTGCCATCCGGACAAAAATGCTGTACCTTTCTTTTGATTGTTTCTCGTTTGATTCGTATGCATTATCATTGGTTACTGGGATTCCGATCGATCCCATTCGCTATTAAAACTTTGAAATCTTGCAGGAATCAGTGATTGTTTTACTGGGATTCCGATCGATCCCATTCACTATTAAAACTTTGAAATCTTGCAGGAATCAGTGATTGAAAACAAGTGTTTTTTGAATGTTTGACAGGAGCATAGAATGGGGAGGTGAACCAGGCGGCAACTGTTACAACCAAACGACAGTAATTGAAGACCCGTCGTACTGGGGATCGGACTCGCGAAAGAGCATAATGCAGGTAATCGGAGAAGTGTTCAGGAGATCGAGCGTGCCCATCACGTTCCTGAACATCACGCAGCTGTCGAGCTACCGGAAGGACGCGCACACCTCCATCTACAAGAAGCAGTGGAGCCCGCTCACCCCTCAGCAGCTCGCCAACCCCGTTAGCTACGCCGACTGCGTCCACTGGTGCTTGCCTGGCCTCCAAGACACCTGGAACGAGCTTCTCTTCGCCAAGCTTTTCTATCCCTAATTATATTTATTAACATTCCATTCATGGATTTTCAAGAAGCTTGCTAGCTAGCCATGGTTAGGGATCTTTCTGTCTCCAAAACTCTTCTGTTTATCCTTTTTGATATTGTGAATTTCTTTTCAATTGATTTGAGAATTTCTAGATACAAATTAAAATGTCCATATATGTTTTGCCTTCAATTTATTGAGACAAAGAAGCAGTAAATTTTCAGGATAGAAGATCTGGTTGTAATGAATTGATTTTAAAAAAAATATATTATATATAGTAGTGACTGTTGTAAAGAAATGTAACAAGAAGACTGATTTTGACTGGGAATTAATATAATGACTTGATTTTGTTGTTTATCAGTTTGGATGCACGGAGGAACTCTAATTTTAAAATTTATAAGTATGGAGATATACTTTTTTTAATAACAAATATAGTAAAAGAAACAACTCTAAATAATTTTTATTATTCAACAACTGAGTAACCATAGGGTTTATTACATCGTACTTATAGAGGCCAAACCTTAATTGAATGAGAAAACTATCAATTAGGGCAGCACAATCTTACCAATTCCAAAATTAGAAAAAAAAAATATCAACAATGACAAACTCGGCTTAAAAATCAAATTTGGCTATTAGAAACATAAAGAAATCCGGCAAAACTAAAAAAATATATATTTTTAGAAAAAATATATTATTAAAACAAAACTTTTCTAAAACGGCAAAATTGCAAATTTTGAGGCCGAAACGATGAAATTTTGCTGAAAATCGCTTCGATCATGGCACAGCGATGAATTGTGTTCGTTGAATTGTTTCCAATCTAATATAGGCCTTGCGAGGTTAATCTGCCAACATTGAGGGCCACACCTTTACTATCACCCTTGAGTTTTCTAACGATCATAGGCTTTTATCAAAGAAAAGTCCATAAACTGTGCATGAATCACACTCTTCAATAGGGTGGAACCAGAAGTCTTAATTTGGGGAACCAAACCTTATGTAAAAAATTTGGAGAGGCCAAAATCTTTTACAAAAATTTCAAATCTTAGCTGACTGCTATATATATTTTTAGTCCAATGGTATAAGTATTTGCCTTTAAAGGAAAAATTGGGAGTTTAAGCCTTGCTAGAAGTAAGGTATGGGTGTAATGGGTGTGTGAGTTTAGCCATTCAAAAAAAACAAAAAACAAAAAACAAAAAAACATAGCTACCCTACTGCTTCTCAAGAAATCAAAATTTAGCAACGGTATTGTTGTTGTTAGAGCTTGATCTATTTCATTAATCACTCTCCATTTAAGGTAGTTCTTTAATATTTAGGTCCATTAATTATTCAATGTATATGGGATAGAAATTAAACGAAGTAAAAGGGTTGAACACCATTGTCATTTGAAAAAAAAAAACTAACAAGAGGGATCGATAGATTTTAGTAAAGTCTCACTCAAATATTGGACAAAGCGAGAAGTCTTAACATGGGAGCCTATACTTCATGTATAAAAAAAATGGAGGTCAATTTTTTTACATAGATCAAAGTTATTAATTAATTACCACATAATACTTACAAATTTTATTATAATTGGGGGTCATGACCCTGGACCTCAACATAGCTCTGCCACTTGATACAACGATATTCTACATAAATGCTGCACGCTTTGACAAACTCAAAATGGATGAAATGAACGAAAGGCAAGACTAATGAAAGAATTGAATGCTAAAAATTGAATGAGCATGGACAGACTAATGTTCTACCTAAAATGAAAACTATAGCCGACAAGCTATTAGAATAAAATTCTAAATAAAAAAAAATTAAAACATTTTTTTTCCAAAGATATTAATACTCTACTGAATTTTTTTTTATCCAACTGGATCCAGTTATGGGCAACACACGTATATTTTTTTTATCAAAGCCCAAAACTAGGCCCACCCCACTAAGGTAGGTGGGTTCCCATCCACAAAACTTATGTACTCTTTCTTATGGCTTAAGGTAGGAATAAATAAACCCACGTCTTTCTTGTTATTTTGAATGAAATTAGATAAGATATGAGAAAGAAATAATATTGTGAGTCTCATTTTTTTTTTTTTTAGTATCAAAAGATTATAAATAGAATAATTTATACAGTGAGAAATTTGATATGTTTAGTTAGAATAGAATAAAAAAATTAGTAAAATGTAAAATTGTTTCTGACCGTTAAATAAGAACTAAGGAGTAAATATTATCTAGAGTATAGTACTAATAATACTAAAGGCATATGGTATTATTAATAGTTCAAATGATAAATTAACAAATTTTCATTTAGCTGACTATTAATTCAAATCATGCGATACAATTTTTTTAGGTAATTAAATGTGTATTAATCAAAATTAAAGATATAAAAAGAGTTTGATACCCACCCTCAAAGGTCACTTAATGACTTTAATCAAATGCATATTCAATTTCCATTTCTCATACAGACGATTACATTTCTATGTGAATGCACATTATATGTGCGAGTCTTACTTGTATTTTGGCTCAATGACGATCCATACTCACATAATTTTTCGTCTTTGCATGGTTATTTTTTAATTAAATAGTTTTTTAGTTATTTAAATTAAAGTTAAAAAATTTTTAAAAATAAAATTTTTAAGCCAAGTTGCTATTGTCTGGCTGCTGAAATAAATACATATATCTTTTAGCTTAAAACATGACTTTTTAACATGAAAAGAGGAGAAAAAGTCATGTTTTAAGATCAATCCAGTGCTACTAGTATTTAAGATCGAAGCAAACCATAGCAGCTTAATTAATCGTTCTATTTATTTTTCTTATAAAAGTGCGATTTAATTGACCACAGATCTTTTGGTTTTTGCCAAAACTTTTTACCAAATAGCTTTTTTTTCTCTTCTTTTAATCATTTAAAAAAAAGTTCAAATTTGTATACTTTTAAGATTTCTCTCAATCAGATTCAGAAAAGCAAAAAATTTTAAACAAAAAAATAAAATAAAAAAGTTTTAAAAAGATAATAAAAAAAAACATTTTTAGACAAAAAAATATTTTTTTCAGCTTTAGTATCTTTTTGACTTTGATTAGTTTATTTTAGTTTATAAACTCCTTATCATAAGAAGAATCGAGAAAGTAAAATTTTTATATAAAAATATATAATGAATTTTAAAATAGAAAAGATAACTATTTTTCATTAATTTTAACAAACACTTAAGTTACTTTTAATGCGTCGGATATGATTGTTCCACATATTTGTTTTAATACCATTGGGATAGTTGGATAGGATTGGCACATAGATATTTTAAAAGTGGTGGTCGAAATTTGTCACCGAATGTAGTGATTGGTGGTGGTGATCGGATAGAGTGGCCGAATGTTGGTGGTCAAATATATTTGAGGGTAATGATAACAAGTGGTAGCAGTGATGGTTGGAGGCGATGGTCAAAGATGGAGGCTGAATGTCATCGGAGGCGGTGGCTTGAAGTGATAGCCGAAAATAGTGCTATTATACATTTTAACTCCTCTTACCGACATGAGTTGAAAAAGTAAATTTTTTTATCAAAATATAAAAAATATTTAGAAAAAAAAAAAAAAAATTAAAATATACCAAGAAGCCAAATGTTATGTTATTTATATTTGCCTTTAATTTATGTTTTTAATGTTTTAATTAAAATTTTTTACTTTATTGGTTCATCTCATCAATAGTAAAAAAATTAGTTAATAGATGAATAAAAATAAAAAAGACAGAAAGGAAGAAAGTTTTTAAAATTTAGCCCAAACAGGAAGGGATAGTTCGCAATGATATTACATTACAGTACCTAACTATATACTCACAGAAAGTGGAACATAAGGGGACATTAGTGGTTTTCGGCATTGTTAAAATTAGTAATTTATAAATTATAATTTATTATAGAAATTGTGAGTATTTAGTTTGTGTATGGACTAAATTTTTTTTGTAGATTTTTTGATTTTTTGGCTTTTTAAATTTGTAAAAAAGCAAATATAAAAACATGTGAAAAAAACCAATAGAAGCCAAACCAGTGAGTTTTTTAAGAAACTTTTATGTTTGGCTTAGCTTTTTTAAGAGATTTTTTGCTTAAAAATCTCTTAAAAAATCTACTAATTTGGCATCTGTCAGCTTTTTTCACATGTTTTTATATTTATTTTTTTACAAAAAAAAAATTAAAAAACCAAAAAACTTACAAAAAAAACTAGTTCAAATACAAGCTAAACAAAAAGCCTCTCAAAAAAGTTAGGCCAAATATAGACTTAGTAAAAATTATAACTTGTAAATAAAATAGAAGAAAAAATAATTATAATTTGTAACAGAAGTTATGTGTGTTTGAAATAGACTATAACTTACAGCTCAATTAGTAGCAAAAGATACTAGCAGTAGTTTTGTCAAACATCCCCATTAATTAGAGACCGAGACAATACCCACCGTAAAGTTCCGTTCCATATATATATACACATACATACAAGGTTTGGCACATGCGATGCATGTGTTAAATATCAATAATTAATAAATTAAATAATAATTTATTTGTGTAGTGATTTATCATCAAATACATAAATAGATACTAATTTTGTATACAAAATTCGAATACTATTTTTAGTTGATAAGAGATCTTCACTATTTAAAACGTGTTACCAAACAAGGTATATAACATGCTACAATCATAAATAAATTTTATATTCAATAAAAATATTTGATTGTCATAATTTTAAGCTGGGGAATACTTTTTTTCTTTGTCAACTTCACATAAAGATGTATTCTATACGAGTGAGTTTATTCATTTATTTTTCTTGTAAAGCAAGTTTCTATTGAAAGTATAATAAGTTGAAATTAAAATATCAATCTGTCATTTTTTAAAATTTTTTTGCTTATATGTTATCTATAAAAAAAAATTTCCTAATTGATATCTATACTAATATATATTAAGAATTCTTGGATCACATAAAACTACTTTTTTGCTTATTTTTCAATAAGTATTGCAAGCAAAATTTTTGTTCATCTTTCAACTATATTAGTATAAAACACTACATTAAATATTAATTTTTGTATTGTCAATAACACTATAACAAAAAATTAATGATATAATTAATAATATTAATATATTATTATTGTGTTGTAACATCAATTTTGTAGTAGATAGCACACACCTATGTGTTGCCAAAATTTTAAAATATTTTCTTAAGAGTCCAAGTCATATGCTAACACTGGCCTTATGTCTACATACTCCCGATGTAAGCTTTCGTGCATAAGTTTGCATACTTTTGCAATAAATTTATTTTTATAAATAAATATTATTTTGTTAGGTAGATTAATTCATCTATAGTGACATCAATAATATAATTAAAACAAAAATTTCCTACTATATGTAACACCCTAACCCAAAGAAGTATTACTAAGAAACAATTATAAAATAAAATTAAAGAAATTTAGGATTTATTTTTTAACATAACAAAATATTATTTTATTGAGTTAAAAAACTCCAAAAATCAAGATATATTCTAAAGTAACCTGTACATATTTGAAGGATTTACAATATATATATATATATATATAAGTCTTGACTCTAACTATTTTAACCCCTGGTTATATAGCAATCTAAGATACTCTAAAAGTCAAGATATATTCTAAAATAACCTATACATATTTGAAGGATTTACAAAATATATATAAGTCTTGACTCTAACTACTTCAACCCTTAGTTATATAGCAATCTAAGATACTCTGTAGTGAACCAGACCTCTATTCTAGCAACTTAAAATTTTTTGTGAGTGTTACTATACATAGAAACAAAAATAAATAAAACAATTTGAGAAACATGACCAAAATCAAGTTTAATGAAACATGATTTTTCCAGCATAATATCATAATAGAATAAATCATTTCTAATAAATTTCATACTAAAAATTTTCTTTACTTTATAAGAATAATATTTCTAAGTATCACAATCTCATAATAAGTAAAACCGAATTCATTAAGTAACCCAAATGGTTATTTAACATCACAACCAGGAATTGTTAACGGTACAGTTCTGACCCCACAACAGGATCACATATTTATCTACCATGTTGTGTAGAATAACAGGTAATTTATATATCATGTCTGTGTACATTCAGACAGATAATTTATATACCATATTTATGTACAGTAAGAAAAAAATGATGCATAACCAAGCATCTAAGCATTAGGTAATATTCTAAGCATCCAAACAATAATGGCATATTCTTGAACTATCAAAATCATTTTTATCAAACACTTTCATAATATCTTGATCCATTCTGAAATAACATTTCAAAAATGCACATATTTTAATTAAAATAACAATTATATTCTAACATTAGCTTACAAAAGCACAAAAATACTATTTTAATTTTTAATTCTATGAAATAACACACTCAATTACCATTTAAATGAAATAGCAGTATTTATCTTCGCCTTTGAACCTAATATATTATAGTCAAAATATTACAATTAAATGAACAAAATAATAAATAAAATATTACGAGTGCATTCAAAGATGCCCTCTAATTGTTTTTTCCTCTCAATAACTACAAAAATAATTTTAAACATATTTCGTATACTTATTTCACGATTTAAAAGTATAAAATTTATCTTCCGGTAACAATATAATTCTAACGCAACATAATAATATAATCGAAAGGAATATATAAACGAATTATCAAAAAATACTACAATAAACTCCAATAAAAATAATTAAAAAAATAACACTTACGCATTTGTATTCAAGAAAAAAATTACTATTCTTTGGCCCTTCTCATGTCTTTATTTTAACACCAGCAATGCTATAAATTTAAAAAAAAATGTTTAGAAAATTAATTAGAATTTAAAATGAATAGTTAAGATTTACTTGGAGTGTGTTTCACATCTTATTAAATATAAATTTACGCCCTACAAATCACTTTTAAGATAAAATTTTAAATATATTTTTTAAATATATAAACTTTTTCACCACCAACTGAATATTTTTTCTGGGTAAATAACTTTTCCGTTTTTACACTCACAGGTTCTAATAGAACACCGCTTTCTCTTCTCAATCGCGGCCTTTCTTTTTCTCTAGCGTCTGAATCTCTCTCTGCCGTCTTAATCTTGTACGTGGCCTTTACTTTTCTTTTATTTTGTTTTTATCCATCGACAGGTTAAAAACGAGGAAATGGGGAGCATGCTGCGCTCAGCAAATGGAACCACCGTGCTATGTTTTGTTTGAGAATATATTTCTATGATTAAATCCGTTTATTACGTAGAAATCATCAAGTTCGTTATACAAGTTAAAATTTAGATTGATCCGACATTTATAGCTAAGTGATTGAATAAAATACCTTAATATTATTTTATAAATAAATAAATAAAAATTATAATTTTAAAAAAAATTGTTAAACAAATGTTATTTAACCACTTAGTTATAGGTATTGCATCAATCTGAATTTTTACATGAATAACAAACTCGACAAAGTCTACGTAATAAACGAATTTAATCATAAAAATATATTTTCAAACTAATCCCAAACAAGACCCAACACGGTGCTGCCTTTGCTGGCGCAGCACGCTAACGATCTTTTATCTTCACACAGACGCACGCACACAGCACACACCAAATAAACTCTCCATACACACTACACAACACAACACACTACTCACTGTGCACACACTTCTAAAACACAGCAATTTTTTTTTTCTTTTTATTTATTTTTTATTTTTTATTAACACGTAAGCATAAACTTATCTTATTTTAAATATTCCTTCCCTTTAATTTATTTTAATTAATTATATTTGTAACACACAAAACTATCACCAATAATAATAATAATTATTATTTACTTTTATTTACTATTATTTAATTCCTTTAAAAATAACTGACTTATATAAAAATAGTACTGAATAATAAATAGGTTGGGACAGATCTCACAACATATGACCAGATTTTAAGATATCTATGATGATATTAAATTTAACAGTAAAAGTGATTTCATCTTTTTGTGTGTATTACACATAAGGTGATGTTTTTAATTTATTTTTAAAGATTTTAAAATAACTACGGTGACATACGTTGAATGCACAAAAATAATTAGTATATTAAAAGAAAATATGTATGAAATATTAGATGAGAGGGTATTCTATTTTGTTACTTACTATAATTTTAAATAGCTCACCCCTTGTATATAGATGAAGAGTCCTTTAGATAGAGTAGTAAAAAGTAAATTTTTTAAAACTAGCTAAAATCCATATCAATATATTAGAATACACATTCATACATTTTATTGCTGACTTCAAACTTTTGATTCTTCAACAAGTAAGGGAAAAAATATAAAGCATGGGAGGCAAACGTTAGTCACAACTAATTTTTTGCGGGTGAAACGATTTTCTGGAGAGGCGAATAAGAAAAATTGGAAGCATACACATCTTATTCAGTAACAGAAATACAGGAAATGATGGGACAAATTATGAAATTTTGCATGCATTTGATTTAGTTTCTTTTATAATTTCTTTTTAATAAATTTTAGTGAATTTTTTAAAAATTAACTTAAATAAATGTACTTTCAAGATTTCTCACATCATAAGAAATTATAAAATAAATAATTCTAACTAAGAAATTAAAAAAAGTACAATTAAGACAAGAAAGGGCAACTTCACAGGTAGCTTTTCCTGTGGACTTTTTTGTTTTTAATGATTTTTTAAAAACTTTAGCCTGAATAAGTAAGTACTTTTTAATTACTTAAAAAACTAATAAAGTAATATAATTAAATCAAGAAATAAAAGAAAATCGAAAAATGACAAAAGGTGAAAGTGCCCAAAAAAACCAATTGAGTTAAAGTTATAACGATGGCAATAAGTCATAATTGAGCATTACGATACCAAAAGCCATCAATTAAAGATATTTTGAATTATGCATCTAATAGTTCTTATATAATAGATTATTTTTGTAAAAAATGAATTTAATCGGTTATATACAGATATATAAAAAGTTGATGTTTTTGTTTTATAAAATGGATAATTTAAACTTAGATAGTCTATTTTAAACTAAAATTGATCATTTTGTAAGATAAATTATCATTTAATCATATAAATATCACTATCCAATTATATTCATTTTTTGTATAAAAAATCTATTATGAAAGATTTATAATATAAATGAGTTGTATTATCGTTGTGCACTCGTCCAATACCTATAAAATAGAATTTTAATGGTTTTGAAGCATTTTGATCGTGAATACGGGTGGAGAAAAAATGGCCAAAAGTTGCTGCTTTTATATATGTTTCATTTCAAGATTTGAAAGTTTATAAGTTTTAAGATGGTTCAAAATGATGATTTAAATCGTTTATTTTTTAAATTTTACATAATAAATTATTTTCACAAATAATTTGTTTAATTATGTATTAATAGATATAAGAAAAAAAAATGCATTTTATTTTGAAGAATAGATGGTTTGAACTTAGATAATCCATCTTGAACTAAAATTGTTCATTTTATAAAATAAGCTGTTATTTGTTTATATGTCTATTAATATTCGATTATATTATTATTATTATTATTATTATTATTATTTATAAATAATCTATCATATAAAAATTGTAAAATGCACAATTCAGATCAGGATTGTGATCTCATTTAAAAGACTCAAATGAGAAGGTGGTGGTCTACCAGCAAAGATATTTCTGCATAAATAGAACAATCCAAAACAAAGTGGCTGGTTGGGACTGTGCGTCCATACCACGCGCGGAGAAAAACCGAAAGGAGGAGAAAGGCAAGGGACTGCTCTCGTTTTTATTATATTTATTATATAGAGAAAGAAAAACAGGAAGGAGGAACGAGGCAAGGGACTGCTCTCTTTTCATTTGTCTAGTTTGGACGATCTTGACCGACCTCAATCACATTACAATAATCGAAATTATTTACATTTCGTTTGTTTTGATGCAAAATATTTTATCGTAAAAATTATTTTATATATAAAATAATTTTATAAAAATAAATTTTTTACTTGTATTTTTTAGTATTTAGTTAACATTTGAAAAATATTTTTAATGAAGAAAATAAAAAAAATCACCACCATGAATGGTTTTTAACTATGTATCTCTCTCTCTCTCACACATTCTCCCATTCTCATATCATCTTGGTCTTGTGCATTCTCATCCGTTATGAGTGGCAAGAATTAGGTGAAGGAATTGAGTGAATGTGTGTGAAGGTACAATTTCAAAATTAATTTTCGAGCTAATTTTTTATAAGTCAAATTTAGTCTAATGAAGTAAATTGTTTTAAAAAAAAAAAGAATTTATTCAAAAAGTACCAAACCAATGAAGGTCTTTTGTCATGTAATTATTGTGCACTGTATAATTTTACGGACGACATGCATGATAAAAACATATATTATGCATAGCAACATTAAATAATGCATGATTATTTAATTGATAAATTGCACAAAAATTACATAGGAGCCAATACACAGCTAGCGCCATCTTCACAAAAATGTTGGAAAACGAGGTTTTTTGATTTGGGGTGATCAAACTTAGGAGGAGGAAAAAAGTTAGAGATAGAAATGGTAAATGGAAGATTTATTTTGTATTGAACTTATTTTCAAATCTTTGATTTGTACAAAATGTTAAACTTCATTTCTATTTATACTTGTTATGAATTATTTTAGAGCTATATTTATTACACATCTCAACTACATTTCACCACTTATAACCTAATATTCATTAATTAAATTATTCTACACAAACATATTTTAGAAGATTTCTAGAGAGAATATTTTAGAGTATGGACTATCTAGATACAAAAAAAAAAATTTAATATTCGTATTTAAATATTTTATTTGGAGTTTGTGTTACAATAAAAAAAATAAAAAATAAAAAAGAGAAAGAAAGAAGAAGGAGAAGATGGAACAGAAAAAGAGAAATATAAGGAACCATAATATCATGTACTACGGATTTTCATTCACAAGCAAGCTAGGTATATATGAATTTTCATTTAAGGGTTTCAATAATCCACGATAGAGAACCACACCCTCTGCCGAAAATCACGATGGAGAGAAATTATGATGATCTATCTACGGTTATCTCTGGCCAAGTTCTCGGCGATCTGAGCCAGCGACTGCAAGTTGCATCGGACGATCGTCTCAACAAACATGCAAGTTTCGTCTTTCGTGTTTCCCGGCGGTATATCGACGACGTATGACTCGACGACAACCGTCCCGAACCCGGTCGGCAACTGGTGGAGAGTGGTGACGGACCGGTAATTGTTGAGCCGGTGATCGCCGCCGACGACGCTGAAGCTGATGACGTGTCTCTCGTCGTCGAGGATTTCGAGGCGCTCGGTGCTGTAAGCCGCTGGGAGTCCCGACACGACGTGGACTTCCCTGACAGTGCCGACGTTGCCGTCTCCGACGATTAATCGGCAGCTCTTGAGGAAGAGCTTGTAGGCTTGCGGGCTGTCGAAGCGGCGGACGACGGACCACACGGCGGCAAGTGGGGCGGCGATGGCCTGTACCACGGCGGAGCAGCACTGGTTGTGCCCCACCGGTTCGTGGCTGTGGTAGACGAAGGCGTCTTCGGGCACCGAAACGGACGCGGGGAGTCGCGATAGGGTTTGAAATTGCTTATGACTATTCACAGTGGCGGCGGCGGCGGCGGCGGTAGAGGTGGTGTTTCCGGAGGTGAAGGGGAGGTGGTGGCGGTTGATTCTGTGGACCTGAAGAGACATAGGCATTTCTTCCGCTTTTTGGTTTTCCTTCTCCTTGAAAAGAAGGTTGAGAGCTGTTTTACGAAATGCTGAATATATATATATATACGAAGTTATGTGCGTGCGTATAGGAGGAGAGGGAGAGAGACTATTTTTAGCAAGCTTTTTTAAAAAAAAAGGTTAAAAGGTTCTGTTATGAAGTTGAAATATTTTGTAAAAAAGATTTATAAAAGTTTAAAGTACTTTTTTTCTTTTTACTTGATTTTTAATTTTAATTAAATAATTTTAAAATATATATATTTCCAATTAAACCAATGTTTGGCCCAAGGAGGGGAGAAAATAAAGATTTGTTACCCGTTTGGGTAACAATCAATTTACTTATTTTATATTGTTTATTGTTATTTTTAATAATAATAATTTAATTAAATTATTATATTTTTTAATGTCTCTCAAGACGAGTAGAAAAGGCCTGAATAAACTAAAAAAATTAGAAAAAAAACAAAATAAAAAAAACTAAATAAAATTAGTCTAAAGGTAAAAAAACACAGAAAAATTTTTAAAAAAAATTTAAAATTTATTCCAAACAAGGCCTTGTTTTTTTTTTTTTCTCCCACTTGCATATTGTTTTCCTCGAATAAAAGCTTAATTTAGAGCGTGTCGGGGCAACTGATAACACGCAAACCTTACGCCGGACTTGCTAGTGGATTTTCAACTTGCAACTCCTTTGGACGCTGTCTTGCCCAAATTACCCTGTTCTCTTTCCATATTTACATGAATTGTCACTTTGCTTAAAATGACTAAAATCTCCCTTCACATTCGCATTGCACCCTTCCCCTGTTTTCTTTCCTCCTTATTTTCACAACATAGGAATTAGAACTTAATTATAGGAAATTAATTTGATTTTAATAGAAAGAAACTTGCAATTTTTATTTTTTTTCGCAAGGCATTCATTCTAAAAAAATAAATTGATTTAATATTTTCATATCAAATGTATACTTTAAGTTACAAAATTACAAAAAACTGAAAACTCCCATTATTTAGGCATGAATAAGTATAACTTGAAAAGTAAAATGAGCAATTTTGCTGTTGTCCTTTATCCATCCATTTTTTTGTTGAAAGTTTTGATATCAAAAGTGGAAACGAAAAAAATAAAGACAAAACCAATATATAGTAACTGTGCATGAGCTTTCAATTTGATGAAAAAGAAAATCAAGTTATTGAAGAGTAAATTAAAGAAACCAAGTTTTGTTTAGATTTTCTTCTGCTGGGAGTTGGATTCTATTTCGACAATCCCACTCACAAGTCACCGAAACGTGCACAAAACTTAATTTCTTTAATAGAATCCACGCACTCACACTTTTTACTATAAACTTGAAAAAATATAAGAAAGCTGTCTTTAAGGCAAAAGAATAAGAAAAATAAGTCAACATACCTCTTGATTAGTTGTCGATCTGTCTGTGACTAGTCTCGGTATCGCTATAAACTGCTCGATCGGTCTATTCCAATGACGAATTTTCTTCATCTTTTAACATCTTTTCCAAGTTCCTCAACAAAAACCATTTGGAAAGATCTCAACGCATAATTAGCTATGATTATTTATGTCTCTAACATGATCAATTAATGAAATATGTGGAGAAAAGTGAGTTAAAAGGCTGACGCTATTGTAAGAACTACTCTTTGGCTAATAGATATTGTAACGGTATTTTTGTAATTAAGTTTAATAAGTATTTTCTTTTATAATTCGTATTTAAAATTGAGTTCATCTCTATATAATAGAATGAATTGAGTTGTAGATATAATAACATAAGAATTCAATAGAATTCTTTCTTTCTTTGTATCATTCGAAAGGTCAAAAGGCCCCCATTGAGTTCTTAATAATAATTTGAATATTTTTTTTTTGTATAAATGGCAAAACAAATTTCTTCATATAACTAGCTAGTTTAGGTAAAATCAAATAAAAAAATGCCCTAGCATTTTCCATGTCTGTTTGTTGATTACTTGTGTGGCCATATGTGTAAATTAACAATAAATCTTCAAAAAAAAAAAAACCAAAGGGTAATTCAGGGACTTCAGCCACCAACTGGGTTTTATTTTACTACCCTCAACAACTTCAACTTTAATCATGACTGTCTAGATGTCTCCATAACTAGTGGTTTTGTAGCTTAATTTACTCTTTCGTACAACTTTAACAGGGAATCCAATTTCCATAAACTCCTTTCTCTTGTATCCATTGGCCTTTTCTCTATAATCATCCTCACCCACCACCTGTTGGAGATTTTAATAAAAATAAAATATTATATTATTATTGTTATTATAATTTATTAAAGTTTTCTAAAATTAGAATTATTTCTGTAATATTATTATTCGTTACAAGTTTAAATAAGTTATTAGTAGCCTTTTCATAGTATTTATTTTGTTAAAAAATAATTAAATAATTAAAAAATTAGTAACTTATTGAATACCATAATGGCTAGGTAAATAAGTATTATTTTGCAACAAATTAAATATCTCGATCAATTTGATCGAATTTTAAAAAGTCTTTCTCGCTATTCAAAGCGTTTCTTGAGTTTTCTAACGATCAAATCATATTGTTTTGTCTTTTTATTTTATTATATTTTATGGGCAAGTTAACTTGTGATTCGTGATTCGTGATTCGCTCATATTTTTTTATTGAACGTAAATAATGAATAAGAAAGGCTTATGATCATTTAGATTGTATCTTTGGAGCTGAGGAGAGATCATTACGTGAACTTACCTTTTTACCTTATTGTAATATTTTGCTAATTTTAGGATAGTGATTATACTTCTTTCAATCTCACATATATGCCCCATCTTTACTTTTTATTATTATTATTATTATTTTCATGTTTTATTATTTTTAATATCTTAAATTAATATAATTTTATTTTTAAAAGCATTACAATGAAAAGTGTTAGAGTAAAACAACCATGCATCAACTTGGCCTTTTCTTTTGGGATGTTGGAGCCCACTCTTTTGATGGTGTTCATATGAAGACGACCTATCAACTTGAAGGTCATCATAAAATTAAACACTAGATTTGAAACCCCAACCGCTCTTTCATGCAACTTGATATATATATATAATAGCTTATTATTAGTTATTAGGAAGGGTTAATTAATTATTAATCCTGTTGAAAAGATTTGTATAAGTTTTGGTTCTATTACTAAAACTTTTAAAGATTGAGTTTCATTTTTAAATTTAGACATTAATCATTTATGACAAATTTGTCCTTATTTATAAAAAAAGAGTCTCATTTACTAAATATTTACTTGCAAATTTTAAAATTCTATAACTTTCAATATATAGAGTTGTTTTTAATAAAAAAATAATATTTTTAAATTCTACTTATCGATTCCTATCAAACAAGATTTATATTGAATGTAAATTATGTAAAAATAATAAAACCTAGAAAAAATAAAACTGAAAATTTTAAATTGCAAAATTCTTTAGTTTTGAAAATAAAATTATCAAATTTTAAACTGAGAAATTTCTCAATGGCAATACTTATTTCCATTTATAAAAGAACAACAATTATTTTTATTTGTTTAAAAATTAACTAAGCGTGATTGAGAACTAAACAATTAATATTAACTATTTTAATGGAATTAGGGGCAAATTAGCTGGATTAAAATATAAAAAGACCTGTATGTAAAAAAAAAGAGAGATAAGAGACTGATTC